>PVIR01032134.1:0-18886 GCA_004026965.1 Petromus typicus
TATTTTTTTTTTTCCCTCACACTTCTAAATACACCTTTAACAGTTTAACTAGGAAACAGATGTGTATAATAGTCATATTCAGAGTAGGTGTTTTTGATATATGACTTGTGTTGATAAAGCAATAATTTTATGTTTTTAACAAACATACTAGAATTTAAATCAGAGTTAATTTTTTTTTTTTTTGATTCAACTTAGACACTCTAGGCCCAGGGCCTTCAGACTGAGCTAAATTCTTAGTCTTTTTTTGAGAGAACCTCTTGTTATGTCCCTAAATTTCCTAGATAAGGCCACAACTAATAGTTCTCTAACTTGTCTTCAAAAGACTAGAATTTCTTGTGCTGAAAATAAAGCCTCACTATTATTTTAAACCCTTAACTCTATTTTTAAAACTAATCCTCACCTTTAGGATCAAGATATAACTTGGACTTGAATATCTTGGGAAGTCTCTCAGGTCAGTTTAACCATCTAATATTAAAAATGTTCTATCTGGAGAGATAATCCTCAACTTTTGTCAGATTGTTACAGATTAGATCATTTGGAGAGGCCCAAGCAATTTATGTTTACACATGAAAGCAAACGGTTTTTTCTTCAGCTACCAGCTATTTTTCTGATTCTTGTTGAAGGTTGCCTTCAATCATCCTTGCCATTTTCTCTGTCTCCTTTACTTTCTCAGAGAACAAGTGATGGTTGAAGAAACAATTGAGTGCTCCCTAGTTTCCTGTTTCTGTAACTATCAGTGACTACAAATTTAGTGAGAGAACACCACAAATGTATCTTGTATTCAAATTCCAAGATGGACCTGCAGGCATATCTTGATTCTTCTTGAAATTCTAGGAAAGATTCTGTTTCTATGTTTCCTCTTGCCTCCTGAAATGATTTATCCATTCCTTACCTTATGACTGACATATCCACCAACCGAGGGATTAGAGAATGCATACCTCTGTTAACCGCAGGTCTGGATAACAATAGTTACAACCTTAGTACAGTTTTCACTCTGTTTTGTATTTTGCCTGTTTTTATAGTTTTTAAAACAACTACTTTAAGCCTAAATTTAGTCCTCTGTAAAGTAAGATTAGTAGTAGAATTGTATTGGATTAGAGGACATTGTATCATACTTGTCAGACTAAGTATTCTGTAAATATTTTTATTAGCAACATATGCAAATAAATTTATGTTAAATAAGTCACATGATAATTGCAAAGGTCTAGATGACCTATGTAAGCGATAATTTTTGTTTTCAATTTGAATAGATTGAACAATGTCTAGGAAGTAGACTATAGCCATTTGTCGCTTTTTCTGGTGAGATTATTTCATAGACAACATGTGTGTTTGTGAATAAAGGTTCTGGTGAGGGCATTACTCACCTTCAATATGAGCACCACCATCCAATAGGCAGGAGTCCCCGATGAAACACAAGTAAAACATGTGAGAAGTGCTTAAATCTTGCTGAGCCATAGTGAGGTTTGTTGTTGGTGTCATTGTGTTGTTGTTTGTTGATTTGTTGGTGTTGTGGTGGTGGTGGTGGTGGCGGTAATGGTGGTGCTATTGGCACTGGTGCTTCTGCTGAGGCCAACACCCACAGACAACAGATTCTAGATTTTTCAACGTATTTGAAAGCAAAATTGAATCAGCAGTCCTCTTGGGAACTTCCAGGATTTAGTGTCTGAGTAGAGCTGTAACATCGTGTAGAAGGCTCTGTGCTACTCATATTTGGGTGAATGTTGACTATCAAAAATCTTTAAAAGTAAACTCAATTCCCAGTACAAGAACAAATAAAAATTAAAAAAAATAAAACATGAAAGACCTTTAAAAGGATCCAGATGACAAGACAAAATCAAGGTCACTCTTACCTGACAAATAAGAACACTTCCTACTTTCTTGGAAAAGAGATGTTAAAGTTAGGATATTGGTGACATTTCAGAAAATATTTATCTTTTAGTGTAGTGATGGAAGGTGAAGTGAAGCACAGAATTGAAAGAGAATTATGATACAGTAGTTTTTATTGGTGAACATAGTAATGGGAGAATTTTGAAGTGAAATTTACAGAGTATCTTGAAGAATAAAAAATCTTATGATTCTGCTTATTGAAAAGTTGGTTTAATGTATTTAAATAGCTTTTCCAGGAAGCTCCTAAATGAATATAAAGTTACTTGGAACTTGGAAAAGACTTTCCTGGAATAGTAAACTGAGGTTGAAGACAATGGAATACTAAATAACATTGGTGAAGACAGCCTAATGGTATTGTCTGGTTATGTAATGTAGAAAGAAGCTGCTCACTGTAGATGGTTTCAGCTTTCATTTTAGTGACTCAAAGATGAATAAGACTCAGTCACTATTCTCAGTATGAAATAATGTGAAAATTTTATATATAAACTAAAATAAATTGCTACTGCTTATAAAACATATTTATTGTGGAAAAATAGAGAAAAAAGTAAAGAAGAAAATAAGGTTGCCAATTTCCATCAAGTTAATGGAACAGTCCTAGTACTTTGATGTTTATTTGTTATGGTAATGTGCTTAGTTTTTATGTATAAACAATACTATCTGTATATGATGAAAACACATACTTTTCAACAAAAATTGAAAACATGTTATCAATAAATTTTGTAGCTATATTATTTTCAATTTCATTCAAAAGTCCAGAATTATTTTCTAATTTTTTGTACATAATTTGAAAAGTTGGTTTATTCTATACATCTCCATATATATATATATATATATATATATATGTTTAATTATGTAACAATTTAGAATAAACATGCAATCACATATACATACACATTGCTTATACATTTCCCAACTTCTTTTACTAGAAAATTTTTGTCTCCTCTTTTTCTTGGTACTAGGGATTGAAGCCACGGCCTACACATGGAACTACATCCATAGCAGTTTAAAACTGAGAAAGAATCACACTAACTCTCTAAGTTGGTGCAAATGTGGGGCTCAAACTTGCAAATCTTCTGCCTCTGTCTGAGAATGCTGAGATTCAGACAGGTGCTATCATTCATGACTTGCTTGTCTATTTTTAACTTTTTGGTATTCTCTAATAGATATATCAGCCTTTTATTATCTTGTATTTGAGATTTTTTTCATTTTCTCCTTTTATCAGTTGTGTTTTCAACATGAATTAAACACATTCATAGTAGGAAATTGGTACGGGTATGGATAACATCCTTTTCACTTGTACTTCACCTCTGCCCTGTCCCCTCAAACTCAGATCTTTCTTTTTCCCTACAATATCAGTGCCTCTGTTTCCTATTATCTGTCTATGAAAGTATCCATCTTTATTGATAAATTCATTAAAACAAGATGGATGAAATGTCAATATCAGTCAGTTTTCTATTAAAAATATTGTGAATGTGTATTCACTTGTCATTGTTTCTATAATTTGAGACTATTTTAATGCTATTTCAAATATAAAATGATGTTCTGAAACCTACATATCTTTTTTTGCTTAAATTTAATAAGAATACTTAATTTGTAGATTTACTTTGCAACTTTTGAAGTCAGCACTTCATAATGAGAATCTGTCAATAATGATAGAGAAATACGAGTGCAGGCTTCCATTTATTTGTTGATCTCAGACCAAAATATGTGAATGTAACCATGATATTTCTTTAAAGTCTCATCTTTGCCTTAAAATAATTTATATTTGATTGTACAAACATTTTATTCTAAAAATTAAAATAATTTACTTTTCAAAGTTTTTATCATAATTGACTTTTCAGAAGACACAACAGGTTTTATTACATCTAATAAGATGTATCTGGTGGTGCATGACTACAGTCTCAGCATTTTGGGACGTTCAGGCAGAACAATTTCAAGTTGAGTCCAGCCTGGATTTCACAGCAAAACACTATCTGAAAATAAAAATACTAAAGACCTCAGAATATCTATTAGTATTTATTTGCTGGTAGTGAAACAAACAAATAAAAACTATAGGAAGAAATGAATAGACGCTAGAAAATAAAAAGTATGGTGGAAATCAAGAATACTGAAAATGAATGGAAAAGAGATTTAGTAGGCAAAGTTTTGAGTTCTGTTTGGCTGACATGAACAATTTAGAACCTAAGCATGTGGAATTAGTGTATACATTTGGGATAGAGTTTGTACATGGAATTTAAAGAAAGTCTGAGGCTGGGAGAAGGAATGAAGTTTGGCCAGTGAGTATTGTGCTGGATTTAAATAAGAATGAATTCTGGCTTTCTATTGCACACTAGGGTGATAATGGTTTAAAATAATGTAAACTTCAGAAGTGTTAGAGGGGAAGCTTTTGAGTATTTATTTCACAAAGAAATGATGTATGTTTGACATCCTGGACACCAATAATTTTAACTTGAGCACTACACATGTAACAAAACATCACAAAGAACTTTATAAATATATAGAATTCCTTTTATGAAATAAAAATAAATACACCACTCAGACGTCTTCAGCCATAAACTGATTAAAAAATAGATGTTTCAAAATATTTTAAAGAACAGAAATAAGAAAAGTCAAGTGATTAATAAACGACCTATTTTTGGTTTGAAACTGACATTAAACTGCAGCACTCTGCAATCCTGTAAAGAAGCTAATAGATATAAATACTTCATTAAAAAATACAAAGAAGAATAAGATGAGTTCTAATCCAGTGAAAGAGAGTCATAAAATGAACAAGAACAAGGCCAAGAATACAGATATGATTTACTACTACTTGAGCATGCATAAATGTGACAAAAACTCAATGAATAGAAAAATAAAGATGTTAAATAAGATGGCTATGATAATTAGTATGATATGAATTATGACCAAAGATCAAAATTATGATTTGTAGAGAGAGAAGGAAATGGAAATAAGAGGAGTGATTTAGAATATTCTGTGATCAGAATAAAATAAAACAGGACAACTAAGACTTAAATGAAGAAGGCTTGGCATAGCACAAAGAAAGATTTATTATAATGAGAAAAGATGGAAATTGATTTAAGGAAGTAGAAAGTAAAGTAATAGAAAACTAAAGTGGTATAGAAGATCATCTACTGCATGAGACTTGACAGTTTTCAAAGAATTAAAGTAAAGTCTCCTTCCTTTTTACTGAATGCTGACTGTGTGTGAGACTCTCCCATTATGGTTAACAAAACAGTATTTATTTTAACATACAACCACTGGGCACAATATGAAAAACAAACAAATAGAACAAAATAGTTTTTCCACTACTCTATAAAAGGTTTTTGCAATATAAATCACAGAACTTCTTTTTGGATTGTTTTGTTTATGATAATCCTTTAGAAATTAAACATAAATGTGGCAGCCTATGTTTAAAAATTAGTTGAGATACATATGTGGAAGACTTAAGTTTTATTTTCTTGTTTGTCAGTTGTTTTAGGGTAAAATTCTCCAATTGTTCAAGGCAATATGAAATGCTTATTAAAATTTTCCTTTTCATATTCAGATTCTGGATACTGATTTTATCCCTAGGTGATGTCTTCCTAGATTAGTAAAAAAACAATGTTCTTTTAAAAATGTCTCTGGTTTAAGTCAACCTACCTTTTGTGGTTTTCCAAGACAGTAAAACTTCTATTAAACACTTCTCTTAAAATTATGCCTCTTATGTTTTATTTTATTTATTTATTTATTTATTTATTTTTAGGGTTTTTTGAGACAGGATCTCGCTTTTGTGGTTCAGGCTGGCTCTGAGCTCAGCCTCCAACTCACATCACAGCAATCCTCCTGCCTCTGCCTCCCGAGTTATGCCTCTTATTGTTAAAATTTACTATGCCCTCCTAATCACACCAGTGCAGTACAAAGTAGTAATTTTTGCTGATAAAAAGTTCAACTTCAGAGGGTCAGAAATTCATCTACCCTTGTATGTAATAAAAGCAGTTGTCACCATGATTAGGCAGGGCTCATAAGGGACTAAAAAAAGGGGTAAATAATTGTTAACATTGGGCTGGGGATTTAGCTCAGTGGTTCTGAAGGTCACCAGTAACCAGTCCAACAATGCCAGGTGGGGTGACTCTCAACCACCAGCAATCAGGACCACATACCACAGTGCAGGGTGTGGTGGCCCATGCCTGTAATCTTAGCACTCAGATGCAGAGACAGAGAATTGCTGAATTCAAGGCTGAGTTCAGAGCAGCCTGAAGTACAAAGCAAGACCTTGTCAAAAAAAAAAAAAGTTAACATTAAATATAAGTTGGTCATCTCTTTAAATGTTCATACTATAAACAAAATGGAAACCTATACCAATATTAGTCTTTTGGGAATTTATAGACTCAAAATTATCTAAAAAATGTTGTATAGATTTTGCAAAAATATGAAAAAAACTAAGTTTTCTTCTTTGGGAGAATCTAACTTTTTACTGACTAATAATTGAACATGTTTCTGGGATACAAGATAACAATTTAATACATGGATAACAATGTTGGGCATGGTGGCTCATGCCTGTAATCCCAGCACTCGGGGGGCAGAGGCAGGAGGAATGCTGAGTTTAGGCTGGGTTCACAACCAGCCTGAACTACAAAGCAAGACCCTGTCTCAAAAAAAAAAAAAAAAAAAAAAAAAAAAAAAAAAAAAAAAAAAAAAAAAAAAAAAAAAAAAAAAAAAAAAAAAAAAAAAAAAAAAAAAAAAAAAAAAAAAAAAAAAAAAAAAAAAAAAAAAAAAAAGAAATAAAACAAAACAAAACAAAAAACCAAAATCAATACATGTATAGAATGTTCAATATTCAGATCAAGGTAAGAAATATTCATCATTTCTATCATTTATTTGTGTTGACACCATCGAGAATATAATTTAAAATTACAGATAAATATTTGAAGAGTGAAAAGTTGATTTAGTATAAAAAGTAGAAAATCATCAAATAACTATTGGCAAAAGGAAAAACAGTTTGTTCTTAAAATAAAGATTATGTCTTTGAAATTTTCATGTAAGCTATAATTGTTGTTCTTTTCCTTGGCACTATTAAAGCTAGCTTGTAAGAATTTTAAAAGATGTAAATATAAATGTTTAAGTGTTTAGTTAAAATGTAATTAGCTTGTATCAGAACACAAAGACTCTTTTTTATATGTATGGTAATACCTACAGGGACATTATTTCTCAGGGCTGGTACTGACCTTAAAATTCCCCTTCTTGCCAAGTCTAATGACATCAAGAAGAGACTGAGATTTTTTTTTTTTTAAATTTTAATCTTTATTGGTACATTACATATATGCATCATGATTGCACTCCATAATGGGGATTTGTACCAGTATAAGACACAACTTAATTCTCAGGCTGAGATTTTCACTCGCCATCAGTCAGAACATTGTGGCAAATATCAGAATAACTAAGAAAAAAATAAACATCCTAAAAGAGAAAACATATGGTAACACCAAATTTCATCAAAATTATTATGAAAACAACCAAAGAAATGTTTGGAAATAACTAGAAAAAAATAATTAGCAAAGCTGGAAGCATTTAGAGATGTTTACTTTAAGATGAAATGAAAGACAAAGGTGAGAAATGCATCAGAATGTTCAATATTTATTTGAGTAAAGATAAAACTATTTCATACACTATCCATGGGGACTGAATTAATTATATGCTCACATTATTTTATTTTTGTTTTTTAGTTGCTAGTTATAAATTATTTTCTTACTCTGTATTGACTATTACAAATTATTATTCATTTATTAACCTCTAATTATGTTAATACTTTTAGAACTTCCCGATTATAAGATAGGTATCATAGAGTGCTAGTCCAACTTAGTTTTTGATTCATTTATTGTTGTTTTTATGTGTATAGAACTCAAACTTCACAAGGTATTATTATCCCTATGTCGAACCTACACTTTCATCTACCCACGTGTCCATCCCTTTCAATTATTCTCTTATCTTCAAAGGTATCTCACAGTATCTTTTCTCTTCTGAGGAACATCCTACTGAAAATAACAAGTGAAATATAAATAAGTTCTTGATTTAGTGTGCATACAGTACCTCCAGTTCCTCTTCATTTGTGTACTATTTGTAATTAGATGCACGTGAGTGCAGGGAAGCACCTGTTTTCTTCCAGTACTTAAGCTTGTGTTGTCTTCTGAGTGCCTTCCTGTTTTAGTTCTGAGTCCTATCCTAGCTAGCTGTATCTGCCTATTTACAAGTACTATCCCTTTTTCTTTGTCAGCTTCGGTTTGATTGTTAACAAGTTTTACTATGTTGTTCCTTCAGGGCTTTCGTTGCATTTCTCCCACGTATGGTTAAGATGTTCTAAATCCATATATTATTTCTTCCATCAGTTATTGGACAGATAAAGGGACATTTAGGAATGAATTTTCCTTTTAAGTTTGCTTTCAGATATATTTTTCATATCTTCACCACTACCATGAAAGTACTGAAGAAATGAGCCTAGATTATTCTAACTTCATGAAAAATAAATGTTCTTGCTGTTCTTATATTTATCTACTTCAATAGTAATTGATCTTTCTCTTCATCAAAATAAATCACTATCAGCCAAGGGTATTCTTTCTCTTTATCAAAACTGTGTGGATTCATTATTTCATAGAAGTTTAATGTTCTACAAAGCACTTCCTCATTCTTATTTCTTGATTTCATTTTCTCTCCTAAGACACATGCCAAGCATCATAACATCTTGCTCTTGTGTCTTTGAAAGATTATTTTCCTATCAATTTGGATAATCAAATATTAGGCATTTTAAAATATCAATAAATATTTTAAAAATATTTGTTACAGCCACTGTTTGAAACAGCTCTGTATTCTAATCATATGCCTCTGAGAAACGGATGCACTTTTTAATATATTTTAAGTGCATTTACATAATGTATCATAAGAACTAAAGAAATCTTGTCATATTTTCTATGAATGAGATTTAAAATGATTTAGAGAATTATTGTTCATTTGACCTTTTAAAATCTAATAAATTGGTCTACAGAAAAATAATAAAAGAATATTAAATAACATGGAATAGTAAAATACATAACTGATAGTCTAAGACCTTCGTGAACTATATGGTTCATGAACAAATCTTTGGAAGAGTACAGTTATTTCTTTCTAATATGACTTTTGATCAATTAGGTAAGCTTCTAATCTCATGAGAAATATGTGAAAATTCATATTCAAAATGTCCCAGTTTTATTTCCTATCACAATATAATATTTTAATACATCTATTATTGAAAACCACTACTCTCAATTTATAAGTTGATACACTTACAACACTATACAACATCATAGTGTCCACATCAGAGTTAGGAAGCATATCAACAGTTCTATAGTTTCTGTTAATGATTTGAGCTTCCAGAATAGCTTAGAAGAAAGAAAAATAGTATTATGCAATTTTGAATGTATCAAAAGGGATCTATGGAGTAAATATTACATGTTATCAAAATGCCCCTTTTTCTACTCTGAAATTCCCAGTATGAAATTCATAATGAATGAATTAGGAACTATTTCCAGAAGGTATCTAGGAAATATTAGATATTGTTAAGGAATGACCTCAAGATTTTCTGATGAACTTTCTCAGCATTGACTCAAAGTAGCAAAGCCATCACCTACAAATGAACGTCTTCCTTGAAAGTTATGTGGGGGCCAGACACAAGATTTAAATCATATAATGCACTGCTACATAGTCTGTCCTTCCTGAAATTTTTTGTTGACTCATGTACCCACTGCTGTCCTCAATTACATCTGTGAATTTTGTTCTGAGACATTTTCCCTTTGGTTCCACAATTAATTTAATTTGCTCCCAGATTTTAAATTAAATAATATGTAACTCAAATATTATTTTTATACTTGGGCTTGCTGGTTGGTATAAGCTCTTGCTTTTGTCGTCAACTGATTGGACATTGTGAGTTCTAATGACTTATGCATTTGGCAAAGTGGGTCTCACTGTTGGTAACAATTTTGCAAATTGTTTATGCAAGACAATTTTTCAATATGCCCAAATATATGCATGTAGATTTATTCATAATTTTCACTGCAAGGCCACATGAAATTGCAATTAAGTTACTGGAATGTTTCATAATATGTTCTGGTACTTTAATACTTGGAACATTATTCAAAATTTATTAGCCTAAAAAGGAAATATTTTCAAAAGTACTGTTAAGTCACATATATAGAAGCAGAAAAATATTTCCAGGGATTTATGTGCATAAGTTATATGCTATATATAGCTATGTAATATATTGTATATATGAATATTCACTATCACAAATATAGAAGATTGAAGCAAAAAAGTTAACTATGGCTATATCAAGAAGGAGAAGTATATTTTAACTCTATGCCTATCCACAGTATTTAGATTTTTCCCTTAACAATTACATATTGTTTTCAAAACAAAAATAATAAATGAATATGTTAGGAACTGTGATGTAGTTTAAATACCAGAAATATAATGTAAGGGAAATTTTTAAATAGTGATAATTTTTTTAGAGAGAGAGAAAGAGTAGGCATTCTTGAAAATCTTCAACTAATCAAAACAGTGTTTCTCAAATTTCTTCAAAGAAAAAAATTCTGTACAACTTTTCAGACAATTACAGCATAAAGAATAGTTACTATGAAGTACCTTAGCCATAACCACATTTTCCACTTCCTCAGGCAATAGTGAATGTGTTAGGATGAAATTTAAATGTCTCTCATATATTGTAAAGGTTCTGCATCTTATAATATATACCTAATAGCAGTTTTTCTGCCTAAACAATAAGTTATCTCCAAGTGATAAAATCTTCTCTTCTCTGGAATAGACTTTTTAGTGTTATCATATCTTTTAAGAAGCTTTCATTCTATGAAGTCAAAATAGACAAAAGGCAATCAATCTGTTAATTCGTTAATGTTGCTGAGTGGAAACTATTATATAAGAACTAAAGATCGGCCACAATTCCAGGAAGCTCTTTGAATAAAGCAGATGGCTTGCCTCATTACAAGAGGGGGAGTGTAAGAGTTAATCTGGTTTCTGTAATGCGAGTTAAGTGATCCACCTGCCAGGTCTGTTTCCTTTAACTTTGGAAATCGCCTGACACATGTCAAAATACTAAAACTTTTTTAAATGAATATTTTCATTTTCCAACTTATTTGGTGTGATCTTTTGTAAATTTAAAGCATTCAATTTTACAACTCCATTTTAAAATAGAGGGAATGAAAGCCTTTTTAGTTAATATAAATACAACTTTCTCAGATATTCTTTATAGCAATAATAATTGTTAAAATATTTATCAAGTGGCATCTGTGTACCTGGCAGTCTGCTACATGTTGAAAGAAAGAACAAAGAATGCCAGAGAAAATACACCTTGGAAAACGAGGTAGGAGATGCACCAAAGATTCTGATATGGTCATCACACAGCCCACTCCCATTCTATTATACACTTGCTGTTAATTTTGCTATGTTGTGAATCTGTAACTCCTGGTGGAGGAAACCTGGGTAAGCATTTAGATCGCAAAAGCACCTTTCATGAGTAAATGATTAAGAGGGAAAAGTCGAAAGCACAAGTCCAACATACAGGTGAGCTGGGAAAAGAGCTGCTTTGTATTACTCATCATGTTCAATATCATACAATGAAAGAATCCTTATGCTTCAGATATATTTGAAATAGCTAGCAAATTCTTACTGTTTAAAAATGTAGACTAACTCTAAGAAGTTAGTATAATATTGATATCATAAATACTTTGCTTCAATGAGAAGTTTGATATAGAGGGAGATTAAATAATCCATGTTTATTACATGGAATTCATTTCCTGGGTAGACTACCTCCAGTCCATGGTCTTATCCCATGTACTATGTTGTAAATACTGTTTTTAAAAATGAATAAACTAATTAATTTATTTTTCTCTTCTAACAGTTGAAATCAGTATATCAATCAACACTAAATGATGAACTCTGAATATTAGCAAACTAGTGCTTTTGAATTAAAATCTAGTGTGGTGATTCATGCAATACATGCATGGGAGCATATTATCAGATAGATAAAAATCAACATTGAACTGATACTGGAAACCGGAGAGATGTTCTTATTTATTAATACGCACTTGCCAATGGGTAACTCAGAGTGAGAGCGAGGTGTGGCCACCTGTGTAATTCTTGTAGAAAAATAGTTCTCAGTACTGTGGTTCAATTAAATGAAAATTGTTGGTGCATGTCAAACCCAGAGTTAGTCAGCTTTCATTCCATTTAAAGTCTGTACATCTGAGAACAAAAGGGAGGCAACAGAACATTCAGACTGCTCCTGGGATCAAGGAAGTTGTATTTTAGGAGAGTAGCTTAGAGGATCTGGATTGGTTGATTCCGTGCCCTTAAAATAATTGCACTATAGAAATTGCTGACTACTTCATCTCAATGATCTTTACCTCTTGACTCTTATTTGCTACAGAAATGATTATTCCTTACTCATTCAGGACTTTGAAAAATATGACTTACTATATTTGCAAATTTGTATTGGTTACTGGATCCAATATGGACCCTTTAAACAGTTCAATTAGTTATCAGTGTCATTGATATGGACATACTATTCTTAGGAAAAATTGGTGTGTAGGGCCATTGTTAATCTTACATGGTGTTAGTAAGGAATAAAGTAAGTCAAAATGTTATGATTGTCTTAAAACACAAATTTTTTTTAAAAAAGTAGACTGAGATCACATTCTAAAATTATTCAGGAGCGATTTGGAACTTAGCTCAATGGTTCCTGTGTCTGTCTTGCAAATGCAAGGTCCTGAGTTTGATCCCCGGTGCCACGTATCACTATGCTGGGCATGGTAACTCACACTCTGAAGAAGTTCAAGTCTGGTTGGGTCAAGTACACTGCACGTATGTCTCCCAGCAGGCTAAGAAACTCCCAAAGGTGTTTCAGCATTTCTCCTCCTATGCATAGGAACTGGCCTATAATGGCTTGGGGGCCTCCCATTCCTACTCTATTCGGGACTCCTTCGGTGTTCTAAGAGTTAATCATAAAAGATTATATATAATATATATATATTTCCCCCACAATCAGCTGCAGCCCTGTTGCCCCTATACACTCATAGCCACACCCACTCTCTGCACCCTGTATAAGCCTGTGCAATTTATAAAGACAGAAGTATTCTCTTAAACTCCTTGGCATCTGTGTGGTGATTCTGAGCACTCACCTTCCTGAACTGACACTGTAGACAAATACAATGCCCCAAATCCCAGAAAATGTACCATACACCACAGTTCTGGGCATGGTGGCTCACTTCAGTAACCACAGCATTCAGGAGGCAGAGGCAGGAGGATTGCTGCAAGTTCAAGGCTAGACTTGGCTGCACAGTAAGCTTGGAATCAGACAGAACTACAAAGCGAGACCCTGCCTAAAAAAAGAAAAAAAAAATTCAGGGGTTGCAGAACTTTTGTGAGAACCAAATTTCTTCTAGATGTCAGATTTTATTAAGTTTATGCAACATCCTAAAAGACACTGAAAAACTATAGCAATATTACTTAGGAAATGCTATTAATTGAATGTTATCATTAGTTGGAGGGGTCTTGGGGCTCAAATGTTAGACTTCAAAGCAGATGTGAAATTTACAACTTCCTAAGTTTTGATACAAAGGAATATGAAATCCAAGTAAGTGTATGAGAGTATTCCAGAACCATATTGTAATGGTCACTTTTTTAGATTTCTTTAAATAAGAATTTCATGACAGTAGAAAGAGCTCTGGTGAATACAGAGATGAAGACAATTATTTGCCCTCCTCGTGCAGCGTTGCACCAAGGTATTTAGAAAGCCTGGTGAGTCTGTCATCCAGACACTTTGTAGTTCCAGCTCAGCGGGCTTTCACCCCCTCTGCACCAGGTTGCCCTCCCTCTCCTGTGGCTACACTGTTTTTTGACTGTCGTTTTGATTCAAAAATAAAAGCTAAATTGGAGTTCAGAATACCTTCCATTTAGCTCCTTTAATAAAACAGAAAAGATAAAAGCAAACTAGTCACAAGAGAAGTGTTTTTGAAAGCTATATCTTGGATATCAGAGATGCAGAAATAAAAGGCAGCTTCAAAAATAGAGCCCACTAGCTTGGTTCTGGCCTTCAGTGGCTCTTTGCTTACACTAGACCTGCTTTTAGCTATAATTTTTTATTCAAGAAGTTAAATGGGAGACGTGAAAGTTTGCATCAAATATCAAAACAATGAATCATAATTACCTTTTAAATGCATTATTCTTATATGCCTGGACCTCAAAAGTTCATCAGGTGATTTTTCACATGGCTGTTGGAAAACAGAAAATTTTATGGTTTTTCTTTATATAAATAACCTCTTTTTGTACTAATTCTATGGAAAGATTAGGATCTGCAAAATAAATACTACTGCTCGTTGACTTTTAAAAATGTCATGAGATGTACTAGGGTAAAACAAACAAAAAACTGTGTTATTCTGTATCAAATAATTTCAAATTTTAAGTTTAATAATATCTAAAGATTCTAAGCTAGAGGTGTTCTTTTAAAAGTACATTATGATGTGAGGAAGGAGAGTAGCTGGCTGGGGTGTCAGTCAAAGTTGAAAATAACCTATTGCCGCCCTCAAGGTATCAACAAGGATTTGATGAGCAATACCTTCCTATAAGACAGCAGCTCACAGACATTAGCTACTGTGCATTGTGAGAAGCTGGCCAGCTGAGGGACACACAATGTGCTGGGTCCTTGCTGAGTTCCCAGAAAAACAGCAGTTCCCCTGTTAGAAAATACAGATTAACTAGGAGTCCCTGGGTTTCATCATCAGCACCACAAATACATTCTTAAATAAATAGTCTCCAACACCCACACCAGAGTCCAGAAAAATGAGTCAAACCATTTTCCTACTAAGATGAGTCTTCCCCCAAGAGTAACATGACACTCTCGCCAATAAATATCATTTCTTACATGCCACTAAAGAAGACAGGGAGACATGCTTCCCCAGCCATTAGGTGGATAAGACAAAAATCAGTCTATAGCCACAAGGGAAGAAAGCTGAGCAGCAACCTTTTCTAAAGAAGTTCCTTACCCAAGGAGGGTATGCAGCAGTGAAAAGGCATGCTGCATGAAAAGCTTGAAGTTCAGCATTCATTTCTGATAGCTGTTGGAGTGTCAAGTTTGTCTGGTTCAGGATCTCATTATATAGTCCAATCAGCCTTGAACTTGTGATCCTCCTGCTTCAGCTTCTTGAGGGCTGAGAATTCCAATGTACCACATGCTTGACTATCCCTATAGTCTTCATAAGTCAACCTGAGGGTAAAGTAAAAATGTTCTTGGAAACAAATATTCCTAAAACAGGGGAAGGTAAATATCAACTGTAGAAATATAAAAGCAGACCTGAGGTATCACCAGCAGGAAAGGAGGACCCACAAGAACTCCATCTACTTCTTTGCCCACACTGAGTAACTGTTACTCCCACATGGGCAGATCTCTGGGTGGGACTATTCTATTAGCTGCCTTCTTCACAGTGCTCCATCCCTGTGCTCCCCATGACCAGCTTGAGAGGAGCCCACAAAGACTCCATCTTCTTATCTGCTCTGACCTCTCATGGGATCAGCAGGTCAGTAAGAGGCCCTAGAGACTCAATTTACTTGTCTGTGTACACTGAATAAGTAAGGCTGCAGTGCCAGGATTTAGACAGAGGCCTAGAAACACCCATTGGCATAGTAAAGAAATCCAGTTTACTACTGCCAGTGGTATGTTTGTGGCATCAGTCTTAACTACAGGAACCTGGACTCTTTTAGATTTCAAACCTGCTGAAGTACACTGAGCTCAACTAAGGCATTATGACCAGAACTTAGACACAGAGTGATGGCTGTCTCTCTGTGACTAGTCAACTCCAATCTGTGTGTTACTGCCCATACTATCTGCAGGAGACAGCAGATCCATGAAGGACCCTTGTGGTAGTGTTTTGGTTTTGTTTCTTTTGCTTTTGTCTTTTTTTGTCTCTGTCTTCCATCAGTATCCTAGGGGTTGTGCAATCTTTATATATACTCTACCCCTATTTCTAATCTCTCCTTCTCCTTCTATTTCTCTACACCCACAACTCTCTGATATATGTCTTAATTCTCAAAGGGTGGTGCTGTTCTATTGAAGGGCCTGTATCTTGTAAACATATTTCTGTTTTTTTTTTCTAAATTTTAGCATATGATCACAGATCTAACTCATAAGGTTATAGGAAATAGAATAATATTTGCAAAAACTTGTCATTTCCTGTGATAGGTTTAATACTGTTGATGATACTGATTGTATTATGTCAAATGAGGTAATGTGACTCTTCTGTTTAAGTACCTTTCGTGGTGTGCCAGAACTGAGATACTTAAGCACCACTACAGACCCAAGGAGGAAAACTCAAGGCATAGCCCTCTCCTAAGGGTTTCAAATATTAAGAAGAAAGAGATGTGCATTAAACATTTCCCAGACAGCAGGCTAGGAATTAAATGAAAACATTCGTAACAGCACAAAACATAGAAATAAGAAGAAATTAAAAAACCCAGACACAAAGATCATCACTACACGGAAAAGCAGGGGAAATAGGAGTAGAGCAAACTGAAGCTCTGACACCCGGATGCTTGGAGCTAGTTTCAAAAGAGGATATAGTAAAATGGGTGTCGATAATAATTTCTCAGATAAAACCAGGGATAGCGTCTAAATGGGAAGATACAATTAGTAATACCAAAGAAGAGCTAAAAGCATGATGGAACCTCAGATTATGAAAGTAATAGAATCTGTTAAACAGCTCAAACAGACATCCAGGAGATGAAAAATTCTAATGAAAGTTTGAGATATAGGGTGACTGAATGTAAAGTTTGAATACTAAACATAGAAGATAAGATTGCAGCCAAAGAAAAGGAAGGAATAGTTTATGGAAAATAGCAAAAGACTATGAAACATCAATCCAGTAGCTGATAGACTGTGTAAAGAAGGATAATAAAATTTACTAGAGTCAGTGAAGAAGCAGGAGAGAGTGCAAAAGATATTAAATTTTTTTTCACAGATATATGGCAGAAAATTTCACTAGAAAAGAATTTGACATATACATAAGTGAGGCATAGTATTCCAAGTAGTTGTAATATATATATTAAAAAATTACACCTAGGCAAGCCAACAGAACAAATTATTGAAAGCAGTCAGAGAAAATAATCAAATCACACATAAAGTAAAGCTCTTCAAAATCATAACAGACATCTCAAGGCAAACACTCAAGTCAAAGAGAGAAGAAGTGAAGTATTTCAAACTCTAAAAGAAAACAAACTTCAATCAAGAATAACGTCCTGCAAAAGTATCCTACAATATTGATGAGGGAAATAAGATACTTCCATAACAAAGAGAACTGAGAAACTTCACAAATACTACAACTGCACTCCAAAAATTCTAAGCAATATCCGAGAAAGACAGTGAGTGTCACAATCCCATGAGACCCAGAAGACTGAACTCACTGGGCAAAGCAACAAACTCCATAGAAAGGGGACAAAGGAAAGAGTAAAAGAGACAAGAACAGAGAAACAACCTGACATGGCTAAATAAGTACACATCAGTTATCACTAATGTCAATGGCATCGATGTACCAATTAAGTATACAGACTGGGAGAATGCATGAAGAAGCAATATCCAACAATATGCTGAATACAAAAACACACTAAATTCAGAAATAAATTAATAGACTGAAAGAAAAGAATGTAAAACAATTCCCCATGTGACAGGAAATAGAAAAAAGCAAAAGTGACTATCTCATTTGCAGACAAAAATAGATTTCATACCAAAATTAATTAAGGAACCCAAAGGACACAGGGAATAATCCAAGAGGAACAGATGACATTCATGCATATTTGTGCAATAAATTCTAGTGGACCCAACTGTATAAAAAATATTAATGGGTGAGAAAAGCCAGATAAGCACTAATACAATAATACTAAAGAACCTCAATATGAGTCTGTCACAAATAGATCAACTAGAAAAAATTTAATAATGAAATTTCTGAGTGGAACCAAACTTTTGAACAAATGGACTTAATAAATGCCTATAAGTATTTTACCCCAAGAAATTTGCAGACACATTATCAGCTGCTCCTGAGTCATTCTCCAAAATAGAGCACATACTAGTTCATACGGCATGTTTAAGTAAACGCAAAGAACATAAGTTATCCTTTGTATATTGTCAAAATACAGTGTCCTTGCATTGGAGATCGATAGAAAAATATTCCATGAACCTCACAAACGTGTGGAAATTGAACAACACTCTCCTGAGCAAACAGTGATTCACAGAAGAAATTAAACAGTTTCTACAATTAGATGATAATGTCAATACAAGATGCAGGAATTTATGGGACACAATGAAAGCAATTCTTTGAGTCAAATTCATAGCAGTGAATGCTCATTTTAGGAAAACAGAGCGAGGTCAGGTCAAATAGATAACACAAGGATGAATCTAAAACTAATAGAGGAGCAGGGTAAACCTAAAGGTCTTACAAGTTAGGAAATTATAAGAATTACAGCAAAAATTAATGCAATGGAAAGTAAAAGAATGATACAAAAGCAATGAATTGAAGAGTTAGTATTTTTGAAATAATAAATAAAATCCTTAGCCAAATTTATTAAAAAAAAAAAAACAAGAAGAAAGAAAGAAAAAAAAATACTCCAATCCATGCGATCATAAATGAAAAGGCTTTAAGCAAATATATAGGGATTGAAGTTATCCCTTGTATATTGTCAGACCATATTGCCCTGAAATTGGAGCTGAATAGCAAAGGAAAGCCCAGGATCTTCACAAATACATGGAAACTGAACAACATTCTGCTGACCAACCAATGGGTCACAGAAGAAATTAGAGAAGAAATTGAGCAGTTCTTACAACTAAACGATAACCCCAGTACAACATATAGAAATTTATGGGACACAATGAAAGCAGTTCTACGAGGAAAATTCATAGCACTGAAGGCCTACATCCAGAAAACGGAGCAAGCTCAAATAA
>PVIR01032135.1:0-18894 GCA_004026965.1 Petromus typicus
TTATTTTCTTCCTGTATCTTATTGTGAGTTCATCTCTGTTTCTTACCTTCTTGTAATTAGCAGACTGTATCTGGATAAAAGTGATTTCTTACTCTGAACATTAGGTGTCCTTCACCCAGGTTTTTCCTTTTTCTCCCCACTCCCTCCTGCCTTCCTCCTTCCTTCTTTTGCAGGGCTGGGGTTTGGAACTAGGGCCTTACATGAGCCGGGCAGTCACTGTACCGCTGAGCTCTACCCTTTTTCCATATTTTAACCCCATGACTCTTCATAACCTTATTAGTTCTCTGATATTTTTAGAAGTTCATTTTGTCCACTCAGTTCTCAACAGTTATATGTGTCACATGCTGTTACCACAAATATAACCTCATTTTGTTAACTTTTACTTTCAGTTTTCTTTAGCAATTTACAAGTACCTAGATGATTGTTCAGTAGACCTTTCATTTCCATATATGGCAATGAGAAAATTCAAAGCAAAAATCTCATAAGAAATGAATTTTTGAGAAGTAGGTAGAATTTCTTCACTTTGATGGAATTAGTGTTTTAAGAACTAAGCATTCTTAAGTTCTTGGCTTATTAATGTATCTTTTGTGTAACATTTTAAAATACTTTAAATATACTTTAACTGAGATACAGAATCCACCTACCTGTAGTTTTCTATGTGCCTTTGAGCACAGGGAACATTTCTAGCTGAGCCTGTGGCCTATGCCTATAATCCCAGCACTGAGACACTGAGCCAGTTGGATCCCAGGACTGAGCCACAGCTAGACAACTATTTTATTTTTAACAAAAATAACATTAGAAAAGGCCTGGCAGTGTGGCTCAGTGTGAAAGCCCCGAATTCAATCTCTGGTACAGAAGGGGGAAAATGAATGTTTTCACCACTTGCCCAAATTTTCACAGTCTCTTTTCCCAGGAAGTGTCCTCTGTCCCAGTTAATTCCCAGTCTGCTTCCTGTCACCATATACATATTCATCTTTTCAAGAATTTTATGTAGGGGCTGGGGATTTAGCTCAGTGGTTCTGGCACCTGTCTTGCAAGCGCAAGGGTCCAGTTCAATCCCTGGTAACTACATACCATACTGGGTGTGGAGACTCATGCCCAGCAGCAACCAGTACCACATACCACAGTGCCGGGCGTGGTGGCTCATGCCTGTAATCCCAGCACTGGGGAGGCAGAGGCAGGAGAACTGCTGTGGTGTGAGTTTGAGGCTGAGCTCAGGGTGAAAGACCCTGTCTCAAAAAAACAAAAACAAACAAAAAAAAGAATTTTATGTAACTATAGTCTACTTTTTTTGTCTAGTTCCTTTTGCTCAGCATATTTTTGAAATAAATGTATTGGCGTGTTTGTATCCATAATATGTTCTTTTTATTGGTAATATTGAATTATCTGACTATACCAAAACTGGTTTATACATTTCTCAAAGGTTGTAAGCTTATCAGGAAGACCTAGCTGTTCATTTTGCATGTTTCTGTATTCATTATTCTTCTTTGAAACTGAAAACACTGAAATCTCAAACTCTAAAGTTCTATTGCTTTAAAACTTGACTTTGAAGAGATAGCACTCTTTTATTTATTTATTTTATTTTATTTTATTTTATTTTTTTTTTTTTGAGACAGGATCTTGCTTTGTAGTTGAGGCTGGTCGTGAGCTCACTATGTAGTCCAGGCTGGCCTCAAACTCACAGCAATCCTCCTGCCTCTGCCTCCCTAGTGCTGGGATTACAGGCATGAGCCACAGTGCCCAGCATTGTGGTATGTGGTACTGGTTGCTGGTGGGCTGGATGTGAGTCTTTATGCCTGGCATTGTTATATGTGGTTACTGGGAATTGAACTCAGGATTTCGCACTTGCAAGCCAGGCACTAGAACCGTTGTACTAAATCCCTGGCTCTAAAGAGACAGAACTCTTATCACCTCTGTAATAGTGTCTCTATGCTGTTGTAATACAGGTGTTGCCATCATAATATTTTAGCTTTTGTCATACAGATGTGTTCTTGTATACTTACTCAGATATTAGGCTTAAGAATGGTTAGACTGGCATAAATTTAAATGTGACAACTACTAAGACTGTATATATCATTGAATAATAACAATACATATGTATAATACCTATAAGATTAAGGAATTTGGTTAACTTTTTCAGATTTAGCATTTAACTTTTTAATATTTAACAAAATAAAATTTTAATATAATTTACTGTGCATATTTTATGCTTTCAAAAATAAAGCATTATTATAGTATAGCTTCTAGTATCTTTGAAAAGGTAATATTTTCTTTTGGAACGGGGTTTGTTTTCAGTGTATCACCATATATACATATATGTATGTGTGTGTATATATATATATATATAAAACTGCAATATTTTTCTACAGTAGGGTGTTTTGTTTTAAGCAGACTTAATTTGTAAATAAAGTTCCTTTTGGAAACTAGCTGTCTAAGATCATCTGGTATCTGCGTTGACATTTCATCCCTAAAGTGTTATTCTAAATTTTATTCTGTGTTCCTGTGTAAGTCATTTTTATGTAGAACATAAGTAAAATTTTCTAATTTAATTTTTAAAAGCATAGGCTTTAGGTTGAATGGGAAGTTCAGATTCCCGTCTTAATAATTCTTAGCTGTGAAACTTTAAACAAGTAATTTCATTTAAGTTCCTCATCTTAAAGAGAGGAATGATAATAATTCTTCCAAGATTTACAAGATAATGTATAAATTTTGATCTGTTGTGTTTAATTTGCTTCATTTTTTTAAATTTTTGATATTAATGTTTAGGACTCTTTTCTAAATCCCAGATAACTGAAATGGTTTTACATCCTGATCAGACTGCAATTTATCAAATAGTGATCAAATAGTGAAACTTGATTATAAAAGGCACCATTAGGTTAGTAAGGAGTAGAAAGCAAAATGCAGCAGGATTTTAGTTCTGTGACCACACCAATTCTAAAAAGAACATTGTGCTATTCAGTTCCCGAACAACAGCTGCTTGATATTGAAGATTGCGACCTCAATGTGGTCAGACTGTGTTTTCAAGTTTTCCTTCCTGATGAACATGGTAATTTGACAACTGTGCTACCTCCTGTTGTCTCTAACCCAATTTATGACAACCGTAAGTACTTTATTTTCTTATATTTTTAGACTTTCTTAGTTTGGTTTTTTAAATATATCAATTTTAAAAGTATTTTGATAATTAAAAAAATGTATGTTCATTCTTGGAAAATCTTAGATCTTACAGAAATGTATGTAACAAAGAAAGTAAATTTCCTGTAATCTCATCCACCAAAGATAATCACAGTTGTTTGATGCCTGTTTGGGCAGTTTCTTCATCATATATACAAATGCATCATCATCATCATTCACACAATAATTTAGCAACATTAAAAAAATGATCACTGTTTTTTAGAAACTTATAGCAATATATCTGGAACCTCTTTTTCTTTTAGTTACATTTTTCTTTTCAGTAATATGAGACTGTTTCATTATATGGCTCTATCATAATTTAATGAAATCATTACTGTATTTGTTTACTTCACTATTTCTTCCTAGCTCTCTCTCTAACTGTACTGCATTAAATTGTTTTGTGTGCATATCTTGTGCAGATAGTTCTCTCACATAGATTTCCAGAAGTAGAAACGCTAGATCAAAAGATAGAGAGATTTATCATTTGATTATGAAACTATCCTCAAATATTTTCTTTCTGTGTAAACACACACGTACATATGTTTACCAATATATAGATGAGTATACCTGCTTTGCATGTAAAAAGATAGTGAGATAGGGCTTTAAGCTAGATTAGCATATCCTCATCCTGGAGAGCCATAAATGCCAGGGAAAACTACAGTGTTATAATCATGTTGGCCAGGTAAAGGCAAACACAGAAAATTACATTGCCCTAGAGAGAGATACAGCCAGTGATTTATGAAGATTAATCAATCTAGTGACAGTGTGTTGGACAGATTGAGTCAAAATCAGAGGCATGGAGATTTATTTAGAAAAAAAGTCATTGCCTAGAAATAAAATTGTAAGGCTGTAAGCAATTTAAAAAAGAGAGACGTGGATGATTAATTTAGTCTTTTATCTGTACATTAACTTTTTGTTACATAAATGACTTTTCTCAAATTCTCTCCCTTACAACAGAATAAAGTGTGTTACTAAGGTAACATCCTATTTTAAAAAGATCCTTTATATTTAGGTGCCCCGAATACTGCAGAATTAAGAATTTGCCGTGTAAACAAGAACTGTGGAAGTGTCAGGGGAGGAGATGAAATATTTTTACTTTGTGACAAAGTTCAGAAAGGTACTTATTTTTCATTGAATCCAAAATATATTTTAGGTTAATAGTTGTATGTTACTGTGTTTTCTTATGCCATTATGTCTGTGGCTTCTTATTTGCTAGATGACATAGAAGTTCGATTTGTGTTGAACGATTGGGAAGCAAAAGGTATCTTTTCACAAGCAGATGTACATCGTCAAGTGGCTATTGTTTTCAAGACTCCTCCATATTGCAAAGCTATAACAGAACCAGTAACAGTAAAAATGCAGCTGCGGAGACCTTCTGACCAGGAAGTTAGTGAATCTATGGATTTTAGATATCTTCCAGATGAGAAAGGTATAATATAACATTGTGGTAGAACTTATTTAAATATTTCTTTTTTTTCTTTTCTTTTCTTTTTTTTTTTTTTTTTTTTTTGAGACAGGGTCTCACTTTTTAAAAAAAAATATAGTTCAGGCTAGTTCTGAACTTACTATGTAACCTTGGCTAGCCTCGAACTCTTGGCAACCCTCCTGCCTCTGCCTCCCAAGTGCTAGGATTACAGTTATAAGCCATTACGCCTGGCATTGTGGTGTGTGGTACTGATTGCCGAAGGGCACGAGTCACCATGCCCAGCGTTGTCATATGTGGTTACTGGGAATAGAATTAGGGACCTTGTGCTGCAAGGCAGATGCTGGAACCACTGAGCTAAATCCCTAGCCCCTAATTTATGTATTTCTTAAAGTTGTATTAGTAACATTGTACTACACATTTAAGTAGTTATGTGTATTTACAATTTACATTTCTTTACCTGTAAGTTTCACTTTTTTTCTGTTATGGTCTTCGCATCTTTGTTAGGAACATTTGATTCAGCTAAAATAATTTCAGAGTATCTAAAATGTTTATTAAAGTTCGTTTTATTTTTGGTAGTCTATTTTTGTCCTTATTGTGCTCATTTTACAAGTGGAAAACATTTTTTAGTCCTTATCCTTATCTTGTTTTCCTTTTTTTTTAGGTTTTTTTGAGACAGGGTCTCGCTTTGTGGTTCAGGCTGGCCCTGAGCTCAGCCTCAAACTCACATCACAATCCTCCTGCCTCTGCCTCCCGAGTGCTGGGATTAGAGGCGTGAGCCACCACACCCGGCACTGTGGTAGGTGGTACTGGTTGCTGCTGGGTGTGGGTCTCCACACCCAGTATTGTTATGTGGTTACCGGGGGAATCGAACCCGGGTCCTTGCGCTTGCAAGACAGGCGCCAGAACCACTGAGCTAACTCCCCGGCCCCTTATCTTGTTTTCTTATTTCATTAGTTGATATTGACTTACAGGTGTTAGAATAAGCAAGGAAACTGGGCCAGGGATTTAGCTCAGGGGTTCCATCATCTGCCTTTCAAGTGCAAGGGCCCGGTTTGATCCCGGTAACCACATACAACAATGCCAGGCCTGGAGACTCAGTAATCCCAGCACTTCGGAGCAGAGGCAGGAGGATTGCTCTGAGTTCAAGGCTGAGCTGTAGGCCAGCCTGAACTACAAAAGCAAGATCCTGTCTCAAAAAAACACAAGAAACAAGGAAACTGTTTTGAAGATAACTGTTTTTATTAAGAGAAAAATATATCTTGCAACAAATCTGGAACATACTCTATAATAATATACCTGTTAAATCCATATTACATATATTTAAAGTATTTTCTATATACAAATAAGCTACCTGATTATTAATGGAGAAGAAATATAATCTCATTATAATTCACTTGTTTTCTTGATTTTTCTGATTTTTTTTATTTCTTTTTTTAATCAGATACTTATGGCAATAAATCAAAGAAACAAAGAACAATTCCATTTTTCCAGAAACTTTGGCAAGATTCTGGTAAGAATATTTTAGATTCATTCATGTTTTAGTAGGTTTTGTTTTCTTTGATATATCAGATTTTAAGTGATAAATTATTCAAATTATATTTATTAATGTAAAAAAATCTTTATTTAACAGTTAATTTTCCAGAGAGACCAAGACCTATTTCCACAGGGTCAAATGGAGAAGGAAGACTCATCAAAAAAGGTATTTTATCCTTAGACTCTTCCTTGTGATCTGAAAGTCCAGTGCTTTCCACAGTGCCTTAGAATTCTGTTTTTAAGAATAAACAATCATTGGGCCGGGAAGTTAGCTCAGTGGTTCCGGCGCCTGTCTTGCAAGCGCAAGGACCCGGGTTCGATTCCCCCGGTAACCACATAACAATACTGGGTGTGGCTCCACACCCAGCAGCAACCAGTACCACATACTACAGTGCTGGGCGTGGTGGCTCACGCCTCTAATCCCAGCACTCGGGAGGCAGAGGCAGGAGGATTGTGATGTGAGTTTGAGGCTGAGCTCAGGGCCAGCCTAAACCACAAAGCGAGACCCTGTTTCAAAAAACCTAAAAAAAAAAGAATAAACAATCATTTCCTTGATATTTTCATTTCCTACAAATTTTTTTCTGCTTTTTTTTTTGAGACAGGGTCTTGCTTTCTGTAGTTCAGGCTGGCCCTGAGCTCAGCCTTGAGCTTATAGCAATCCTCAAGCGTCTGCCTTCCAAGTGCTAGGATTACAGGCATGAGCTACCACACCAGGAACTGTGCTATGTGGTACTGATTGCTGGTGGGCATGAGTCTCCACACCCAACATTCTTGTATGTGGTTACTGGGATTGAACCTGGGCCCTTGCACTTGCAAGGCAGGCACTGTAACTACTGAGCTAAATCCCCAGCTCTTTTCCTGCTTTTAATAAGTGAAATGAGCTTGGCTTTGGAACATTTAATTGAAAAACATGTTTGGGATATTTATTGTTTGAGAAAGTATATTTTATTCATACAGTAGTAGTTTCACTAATTACACTGTGATGAAAGAAATGAGTAGATCTGTCTAGTCACTTATCTTTATAAAGTTGAATTGGCATACAGCCACATGTTTGGTTATGTGCTCTCTCTAGCTGCCCTTTCTTTTTGAGACAGGGTCTTGCTTTATAGTTCAGGCTAGCCCTGAACAACCGGCCCAGGCAACCCTTGAACTCACAGTAGTCCTCCTGCTTCTGCCTCTCAAGTATGGGGATTACAGGCATTAGCCACCGTGCCCAGCACTGTGGTATGTGGTACTGATTGCTAATAGGCTTGAGTTACCATGCCCAGCACTGTGGTATATGGTACTGGGGATCAAACTCAGGACCTTGCATTTTCAAGGAAGATGCTAGAACCATTGCGCTAAATCCCCAGTCTTTAGTTGTCCTTTTTTTTTTTTTTTTTTTTGGCACTCCTGAGGGTTGAATGCATGGCCTCATACACTAGGTAGGTGTTTTAACACTGAGCTACACCCTATGCCTTATTTTTAAAAAATAGTTCCAGCAGAAACCATACAGCCCACAATACTTTATATTTTAAGCCTAAAATATTTTAAGCCTAAAATACTTAATTGTCTGGCCCTTTATAGAATGAAAACTTGCCAAACCCTGGTTTAGATCATTCAACCAAGGGTTAGTTAAAAGGCTTTTTCTTTACCTGTTATGTTCTTCACTCACCACTTTTTCCCACTTTAGTATATATAGCATTTGTTTAATACATAAATTGATGCAGAATTAATTTTTCCTTAATTTTTTCTGATCAAGAATTTTGTATTTTAAGAGTCATGGCTTAATATATCTTAAAAGTTATCTTTTTGACTGGGGATTTAGCTCAGTGGCACCACACCTGCCTCACAAGCACAAGTTCCTGAGTTCAATCCCCAGTACTGGGGAAAAATAGTTATTTTTCACTGATCCCTAATACATGTTTTCCATATCCTTCCATTTTCTCCAAAAAGTAAGACTGAGAAATGATGGCTATTTAATTCCTGTCAATTGAAATTCTCATATTTAGCTTTCACTTTTTTTTTAGGTTTTTTGAAACAGGGTCTCACTTTGTGGTTCAGGCTGGCTCTGAGCTCAGCCTCAAACTCACATCACAATCCTCCTGCCTCTGCCTCCCGAGTGCTGGGATTACAGGCGTGAGCCACCACGCCCAGCACTGTGGTATGTGGTACTGGTTGCTGCTGGGTGTGGGTCTCCACGCCCAGTATTGTTATGTGGTTACCAGGGAATCGAACCCGGGCCCTTGCGCTTGCAAGACAGGCACCGGAACCACTGAGCTAACTCCCCGGCCCCTAGCTTTCACTTTTTAAAAGTACATGTACAGGGCCTCAAAAGGTAGATTTTCATATTTAACTAGAGTGAAATTCCATATTACAAAATGACTTACAAAAATCATTTTATGTATATTTATAAAAGTTGCATTTTTAAAAATTTTAGCAATAATTTTAATGCATTTTTTAGAACTTTTATTTGCAATGTTACATCAGTTGCTTTTAAGTTTTTCTTTATTGAGACCCTGTCTCAAAAAAAAAAAAAAAAAAAACCTAAAAAACAAACGAAAACAAAACAAAACAAAAAATTTTAAAAAGCCAGGCATGGTGGCTCATGCCTATGTTCCTAGCACTCGGGAGGCAGAGGCAGGAGGACTGCCATAAGTTTGAGGCTCACCTGGGCTACATAATGAGTTCAAGGGCAGCCTGAACCACAAAGCAAGAGCCTATCTCAAAAAAAAAAAAACATAGTAATACAAATTTTTCTTTATTAGTATTTTTTCCAATTTTAATTTAGAAGTAATGCTATATAGAATTTTTTTATTTAAATTTTATAAAATACATTTTTCTTCCCACAGAGTCAAACTTGTTTCCTCATGATACAGTTATTCCAGAAATTCCCAGGCCTTCAGGGGTTGCAAATCAAGGAGAACCCTACTATCCCTCATCAGTGTCCATGTCAAGTGGATTATTACATCAGCCTTCAGCCATGTCCTCAGTGGTATCTCAGCATTCTTCAAACTGGTCATCGGGGCCCCACTCCACCTCACGCGCACTGAGTGGTTTTCCAACAGGGACACTTTCTTCTAATTCACAAAGCATCGCATCATTCCTGACAATTCCCCTCGGGAGTGACTTAAATGCTTCTAACGCATGCATTTATAACAGTACTGAT
This sequence comes from Petromus typicus, assembly GCA_004026965.1. Classification (NCBI taxonomy): domain Eukaryota; kingdom Metazoa; phylum Chordata; class Mammalia; order Rodentia; family Petromuridae; genus Petromus; species Petromus typicus. Next base: position 9,279 of record PVIR01032135.1, read on the forward strand.
GACCTAGGCAGAATGGAAACCTCCTCCATGTCACCAGCTCACTTATATGGTATTTCTGATGCCACCATGCTGCCTAGTGTGATGACAGCCAGCAGTGACAGCATCAGGGAGACAGACCACTCTAGACTTGTGAGCATGAATCTTGAGAACCCCTCCTGTAATTCAGTGTTAGACCCAGGAGACTTGGGACAGCTCCATCAGATGTCTTCTTCTAGTATGTCAGTAGGGACCAATTCCAATACTACAGTTTTTGTTTCACAGTCAGATGCATTTGAACAATCTGACTTTAGTTGTGCAGATAATAGTCTAATAAATGAGCCAGGACCATCAAATGGCACTAATCCAAACAACCATAGTTTTCAAAATAGTCACTATTCGAATATAGGTAATATGCAGAATGAGCAATTGAGTGAATCCTTTACATATGATTTTTTTTAAGTACAGTTTGTAGGATTTAAATCCTTTAAAATGTTCCTTATAATTTTGGTAGTACCTATAAAGATGCAGCATTTTGTATTTGTCTAACCCAAAATACAACACAAAGCTGTTTTTATTTTTGAAACTTCTTTTTCATAGAAGTATAAAGCTTCCAATGTATATAGAACACAGCCTTTGTATGTATATAGAATAAAAAATTTGGAAGCTGTTATAAAAAAGAAAGTTAAGATAAATATGGCGGTACATACCTCTAACCCTCAGGAAGCTGAGGGATAGGATCATGAGTTCAAGCCTAGCCTGGGCTTACTTGTGAGACCCTGTCTCAAAAATCAAGCAAAATGAGAGTTATGGATTTAGCTCAGTAGTACCACAAACAAAAAAACTCCAAAAGAACAAAAGAAAGAGATATTTTCTTTTTTCTTTCTGTTTCTTCTTTTGAAAGATACAGCCTGATAGTTTATGGGGTATGAATTCTGTCTTCAGAGTTCTGCATTTCCCCAGGAAAGAGTCTAAGGAAAACATTACAGCAAGCTGAGTTTTTTCTAATTTTATATTTGTTTTATAACATATTAACGTATGTTTAAATGAACTGATATTTGCTTTCAAGCAAATTTAAGGGAAAACTTGTAATGGCTATGCCATTGGAAAAATAGCTTTTTTTTTTTTTTTTTTTTTTGAGCCCTGTGCACCCCTAAGGGGTTTTCTGAGGCTTCTTGGAATTGCTCAGATTTATATGTAAATCAAAATGTCTTTAAAATGTCAAGTTGTGCAGAAGGCAGTTGAAGTGAGCTTTCAACTGGGAGGATTCCTCCATTTTATACTTTTGAAATCTGTATCCTTAAAGTGGCGTATGACTTTAGCTTTACACCTGTATTTTCAAGAGAGAGAGCTTCTTTGTGTCTTCCTTCTTTCTTGGGTGTTCTCACAGCCTGTGGGCTCATACAACTGCCTGTTTGACATCTAGAAATCTAATTAAAGCTCAGTTTTAACATAGCCAAACCTACGGTCTTGGTCTTTCCTCCCAAACTTGCTTCTCCTTCAGTCTTCTTCAACTCAGTAAATGGCAATGCCATGCTTCTAATTGCCCAGGCCAAAAATCTTGGCATCACCCTTGATTCTTTCATTTCCCACATCCACTTGATCAGAAAGAATTGATCTTAAGTGAAAGGTTTACACTTTTATATCCTTGAGTCTGCAGCAGGTAGGATCTTGCCAATTCCTGACATGCCTTCAGTGTGTATTTCTTTTTGTCCCAGTTTAAAGTCCTTTAATTTTTTTTTTTAATTGTGCTACTAATCTCTTCAGGAACCATGGTTCTTTTGGCCCCAACTTTATAAACGGTTCTTTTCAGACCAAAGTTTTTCAGATATTTCAGCCCTGCTTTTTGTTTCCAGTTTTCACTTATAGATCTGTCAGAAATTAGTAATAGTTATACCACTGCCTAAATATTGGGCTACCTTTAAATTCCCTCTGCCAGATCAGTTAGTCTACCACCCTCAAACGGCCTCCTCAGAATGTGAGCAAAATAGGACTTTTTTTTTTTTTTTGCCAGAATATAATATATATGACCTTTGGTTCAATTTTTCAAGAATTCTTATTCCTGTCTGAAACCTTGAGTGCAGCCTTAACTATCTATTAGCATTCTGGTGTGCTGAGCTGTGACTAGAATTACTCATCAGGCTCTGCTTAATTATTCCAGTGCTGGGCCAGGGAGTTAGATCAGTGGTTCCAGCGCCTGTCTTGCAAGGGCAAGAACCCGGGTTCGATCCCCGGAAACCACATACCATACTGGGCATGGAGACTCACGCCCAGCAGCAACCAGTACCACATACCGCAGTGCCAGGCGTGGTGGCTCACGCCTGTAGTCCCAGCACTCGGGAGGCAGAGGCAGGAGGACTGCTGTGATGTGAGTTGGAGGCTGAGCTCAGGGCCAGCCTGAACCACAAAAGCGAGACCCTGTCTCAAAAAAACCTAAAAAAAAAAAATTTATTCCAGTGCTTCTCTAACTTGCATTCTCAAATCTTCCCCACATCATCCACCAGTTCCAAAGGCTTTGGAGGCACAGAATCAGGTATAGTTACAGCAACAGCCCTGTTTCTGAACTATCAATATTCTGTATTAGCCCTTTTCTTATTGCCGGGCAAAATATCTAACACCCACAACATTAGGAGGAGAGGTTTATTTGGCTCATAGTATCAGAGAATTCAGTTCATGATCAGCTGGCTCAAAGGCAGGAGCATCAAGGCAGAAGGGCATAGTCAGGAAAAGTTGCTTAATTCTTGGCAACTGGAGAGCAAAGCAGCAGGAAAAAACATCGGTGAGGAAGCAGCCAGAGACCAGATCAGAGGTCTCAAGGTCCCACCTTCGTGCCCCACCCAGATCTGCGCAGAAGTGTGCTTTACTTGACCTCAGGATTCCCAGGCCCATCAAGTTGACGAGCTTAACAGTCACACTGATCAAGGGCTACCTTGACTAAATTTCACTATTGTTCCTTCCAATTTCTGTATATGTGTAGCACTTATTATGAGCTGACTCGACAAAGCATTTATTCATTATGTGTATCCTTTACTGGAATATAAGCTCCATGAGGGCAGACATTATTGTGCTTTTTGTACTGCCAGGTCTCCAGTTTATAGTACAGTGCCTGCCTCATTTCAAGCACTCCATAAATATTTATTAAACATTCAAAGTATTACCAGTAGAACAGGAAATATTTATTAAACATTCAAAATATTGCCAATAGAACTTTGTTTTTTGACAGAATAGCGTTATTAGATGTCTATGGGTTTTATATTTTGTTATTAGGTTTTAACTAGGTTTTTGTTAGAATCATATACATTCAAGTTCACTATTCATAATGGTAATCTAAGTTATCTGAAAACAAAATAACTCTGTGGCAGAGTGATAGTAGTTTTGAGCAGTAATTTAATTGTGATGGTATGATGATGCTAAGTAACATATGAAAGATCTAGTTTATCTTACAGCTAGAACCTACCGAAAATGTTGAATATGTCCTCGGTAGAAATAAGAACAAATCCTTGGCTAGAAATAATGTGTCATTTTACTTATACAGAATCCACTCAAATCATTAGTGAACTCCCCAGGATGTTAAATATATATTTGACTAGAAAGGTTTACTTTCCTTTATAGAGTCCACCCAAGCCATTATTCGACACAAATTATTAAGTCAAAATAGGGTATATGTGAATACCGTATAAATAAAAATTCCCAATTGAGTGACACGGGGAAATAGGAAGGACAGAGCAAGATACGACTTGAGGTTAGGAGGATCCAGAAGGCAAAAGAAGTTTTAAATCCCTAACGAAGAACTAGGATATTTTCAAATTATGATTCCAAAAAAATACTTGTCATATAAAATTGAAAAATCCCTAGTATATTAATATAGTTTTAGTAGAACTTATCAGCAAGCAGGAAAAAAACCATGGGGTATAATTTCCTGTTCTGAATATGAAACCAGGATCTTGGCAGATGGTGATTGGTAGGTAGTATGTTACTTTAAAAATACAAAATCTTAATTTCTTATAGATTAGCACTGACCGGTTGAAACAGACTAGCTCCAAGGATTTTTAACTAAGTAAGCATTGGTTTGTTCTGCAGTGTTATTCTTCTGTAAAATGAATTAAGGATCAGCTGTATCTGGTGTTTACAGTATTTCCAATAGACTATTCCTTTATCAGGTGCTTTCTGAACATAGAATATATTTTATAACTTAAAATGCATTTAACTGTGTACTGTGTATTGCCACTTCTGGAGAGTCTTCTTTTGGCCTTAATCTTTGCAGAATTATTTCCTTCTGAACATAATGCCAATTATTGAATTTATTTTGAAGTTCTGTGATCCTAATCTTTGTGCCAGAGTTGATTATGAATTGAAGATTCTTTGATTCTAATGAAGTTTCCACTGAAAAGTTTCTGATTATTTTTCTGAAGTTAAATATGAAAGAGGGAAACAGAATTTTTTATATCACATATACAGAAAATTTTATGCTACTTATCATTAAGTGAGGAATATGTAATCAGATAAATATATGATTTGCTTATATTTTTTTAGGCTTTTAACTAATATATCATAAAATTTAAAGCACACACTTAGTGGTAAAATCATCTCAAAAGTAACCACATCTGGGGGCTGAGGATTTAGCTCAGTGGTTCCAGCTCCTGACTTGCAAATGCAAGGGCCCAGGTTCAATCCCCGGTAACCACATACAACATTACTGGGTGTAGAGGCTCACGCCCAGCAGCAATTAGTACCACATACCACAGGCGTGGTGGCTGATATCCGTAATCCCAACCCCAAGGGAGGCAGAGGCAGGAGGATTGCTGTGATGTGAGTTTGAGGCTGAGCTCAGGGCCAGCCTGAACTACAAAGCGAGACCCTGTCTCAAAAAAAAACTTTTAAAAAAAATACTACATCTGTACATTTTCCATTCAGCAAAAACATTTATTTTCCCACTATCACTTTAAACAAACAAGGTAAAAGCATATGTTTTTGATTTATTTATTTTTTCTTCTGGTACCGAGACTTGAACTCAGGACCTTGCTCTTGCCAGGCAGGCATGGAGTCTGCCCAAAAATGTATCTTTTAAAAAGTAACCACTACATATAGGTTGAGTATGGTGCCATATGTTAGTCATCCCAGCACGCAGGGAAGTTGAGGGAGAAAAATAGCAACTTAGCAAAACTATCTCAAAATAAAAAAATCTAGAGGGCAGGGCTGTGGCTCAGTGCACACATACTTGGCTGAATCCATACTGATTCCATAAAATACAAAATCTGATTTTTATATGTTTCTCCAATTCTGGAACAAATTTGAAAGGGTGGGGAAAACAATTTTTGAAAGTTCTCAAACATTGTTAAATTATTTAAAGTTATGCTTTTATCAATCAATACGCAGTAGTTCTTAGAAATGTTAAAATACTTTTATTGTACAGAATGTTTTATTACCTTTGTAATATCTTTGTGTACAGGTTTTTCTTAGTAATATAATAAATTTCAAAAATTCTAAAACGCTGCATGTTGTGATTTGACTTTTAAAATACCAATCTGATTATCTTAATAATGTATTTTCTTAAAACAAAAGGTAGTTTTGGTTTCTAAGATGTTACACGTTTATAGAATGCTATTGCTGGATATTCTTGCATTATGACTCTTGGAAATGATGAGTATTTTCAGATTAATTGCCTTTTTAGGAGACTTTCTCTTTTCTTCCACTCCTTCTCAACAACAGAAACTTATTTCAACAGTTTTAGAGATGTCAGTCCAAGAAGTGCTGGTGCGGTTGGGTGAGGGCCGTGTTTAGGGCTTGCAGATAGCTGCCATCTGTGTACCTGTGGGGCAGCAGGAGAGAGGGATGGAGAAGGGGAAGAGAGGGCTTGAGATTAGGTTCTCTTCTCTCTTCTCTCTCTCCCTCCCTCTCTCTCTCTCCCTCTCCCTCTCTCATGTGTGAGTGTGTATTTTAAGTGACATACAATTTGTGTCCTTTGACAGTATCTCCTCCCCTCTTTTGACCACCCTTTCACACACCCCAGGTAACCACCATTCCACTTCCTATTTCTGTAATTTCAACATTTTTAGACTAAGTGAAAATATGTGATATGTGTCTTTCTGTGCCTCACTTATTTCACTGAGTATACTCTAGATTCACCCACCTTGTTATACAATACAGGATTCCCCTTTTTATGGGTCAGTATTATTCCATTTGTGTATATGCACACTTCTTTGTCCACTGATAAGCACTTGGATTCCTTATCTTGGCTACTGTGAATAGCACTGTCATGAATATGGCCGTGCAAGGTCCCCTCAGCATATTAATTAATTTCCTTGGGATATATACCCAGCAGTTGGATTTCTGGGTCATGTGGGATTTCTCAACCATCGGGAGTTTCTGGGTCCCTTGTACCAAGCTACACTCCAACTCTATTTTTTGGTGTGAGACAGGGTCTCAGTAAGTTGCTCAGTTCCCCAGGCTGGGCTCAAATTTGCACTGCTCGTGTCTCAGCTTCCCAGAGGGCTGGAGTTACAGGAATGCGCCACTACACCAGGCTGGAATTTTAAATTGTTGAGGAAACTCCATGCTGTTTTTCGGAACAGCCATCCTAATTTATATTCTCACCAAGAGCACGGGAAAGTTCAAGAGGCTAACGCCTCTCTGTGTACAGCCATTATAACAGGTGATATATGACATTGTGTGGTTCCAATCTGCACTTCCCTGATGCTCAGTAATGTGGAGTATTGTTTTATGCAAACATTGGCCATTTGTTTGTGTAGTTTTGAAAAATGTCTGTATACTTGGCCCACTTTTAAATTAAATCTTTTGTTTCCTTGTTATTGAATTCCTACTATATTTTGAATGTTAGTCCCTTAGCAAATGTGTGGTTTGCAAAATATTTTCTCTCATTTATAAGTTGTCTCTTTTCTTCATTGTGTAAAATCTTTTTAGTGGGACATAATCCTATTTGTCTACTTGTTTTTTTGTTGCCTGTGCTTTTAGTGTAATATACAAAAATAATCTTTGCCCAGACCAGAGCCATGATACTTTTCCTGCTTTGCTCTAGTAGTTTTAATCCTGGGTCTTAAATTTAAATCACTTTGAGTTGACCTTTGTAAATCATGTGAGGTGAATGTCTAATTTCACTGTTGCACACGTGTATCCGTTTTTCTCTACACTAACTGAAGAGACTGTCCTTTCCTATTGTGTGTTGTGTATTCTTGGAACTTTTGCCAAAAGTCAGCTGGCTGTAAATGCATAGATTTATGTCTGGGTTTTATTCTTTGTTCCTATGTAAGTACCATACTATTTTGATTATTATAACTTTGTAGTATATTTTGAAGTCATATAGTATACTGTCTTATCAATTCTACTCTTTTTGCTCAAGATTGTTTTGGCTGTTTGGGTTTCTAACTTTAGCTTCTTTTTTTTCTGCTAAAAGTATAAATGAAATTTGGATAGGAATGCCCCTAAATCTGACTGTGTTTGGTAGTGTAGGTATTTTGTTCTTTAATTTATGAATACAGAATATCTCCACTATTTCACCAGTGTTCTTTTATTTTTATTTAAAAAATTATTTTTTGGTATAGGGGATCGATCCAACTTTTGACCTTGCACGTGCAAGGCTGGCATATAGTTTTTAGTATATGTGCTGCCGAAGTGAGCACAAGGCATATAGTTTTTAGCGTAGAGATCTTTCACTTCCTTTGTTAAATTGATTCCTACATATTTTTTAAAATCTTTATTGGTACATTATGAATACACATCATCATCGCATTCAGCATTGAGAGTTTATACCAGAATATGACATGACTTCTCATTTTTCCCCTTTCCCCCTGCCCTGCAACATTTACCCCCTGTATACATAATCTGTTTCTTTTTTATCTTTATTACTATCACATTCTTTTTCCCCTTATTTATCCCTACACCCTCTTTCCTTTTAAATATTTTCTGTTTCACAATATCAACTATACATACAACTCATTTACAACTTCATTTTCTCATACCAGAGAAAAGATACGATATTTACACATCTGAGACCTATTTATTTCACCTATGAGGATGTCCTGAAGGTACATCTTTTTTTTTTTTTTTTTTTTGAGACAGGGTTTCACTTTGTAGTTCAGGCTGGCCCTGCGCTCAGCCTCAAACTCGCATCACAGCAATCCTGCCTCTGCCTCCCGAGTGCTGAGATTACAGGCATGAGCCACCACTATGCCCGGCACTGTGGTATGTGGTACTGGTTGCTGCTGGGGTGAGTCTCCACACCCAGTATTGTATGTGGTTACCGGGGAATCGAATCCAGGTCCTTGTGCTTGCAAGACAGGCACCGAAACCACTGAGCTAACTCCCCAGCCCCTGAAGGTACCTCTATTTGAGTATGAATACTCAATCTTATCATTTTTAATGGCAGAGTAATACTCCATTCTATAAAAGAACCACATCTTCTTTATCCAGTCTCCAGTTGATGGACATTTTGGTTATTTCCAAGATTTAGCAATCACAAACTGAGCTGCTATAAACATGGGTGCACATATGTCACTATGATATGAATCTTTTAATTGTTTTGTGTATATACTTAGCAGAGCAATGGCCAGGTCAAATGGGAATCTCCACACTGATTTCCACAGAGGTTGTAGGAGTCTACATTCCCACCAACAGTGGAGAAGGGTTCCTTTTCCTCCACAGCCTTGCCACATTTGTTGCTAGCTAATTCTGAAATAGCAGCCATTCTTTGTGGAGTGATGTGAAATCTCATCATCAGTGATGTGTTGTTTTCATCTGCATCTCTTGAATTACCAGTGATGTTGAGCATTTCTTCATATACTTCTGGCTGCTCTTCTTCCTCTGAAAAGTATCTGTTCATTTCAGATGCCCATTTTTGAATTGAGCCTTTAAACTTGGGTGGGCTAATTTTTTTAAAGCTCTTTATGTATTCTAGATAGTAGCCCTTTGTCTGAGGAACAGCTGGTAAAGATTCTTTCTCATATTGTTGGTTGCCTTTTTGCTCTGTTGGTAGTTTTCTTTGCTGTGCAGAAGCTTTTTAATAGAATCAGATCCGATTTGTTGATTTCTTCTGCCAGTTCTTGTGCAATAGAGGTTTTGTTCAAGAAGTCTTTCCCTAAGCCAATGTCTAAGGAATTTATAAGTTTCTTCTAGTTATCTGTTTTGTTGATATGTAATTGTTCATAATCTTACAATCCTTGGTGTTTCTCTTCTATTTTTGTTTTCCTCTCTGACTTACCTGTTGCCTTTCTCTTGCGCTTTCACAGTCCAGGACCCAAGGCATTTATTTCTATGCTGGAGATGTTGTCACAGTGGTAATGCTGGTGGCCCGCTAAGGGGGCACAGTGTGGTGCCTGAGAACATCTGCAGGTAATAAGCATTGAGTCTTGGTGTCTGGAATAAGGGGGTAGCAGTAGGAGACTGGGTTTTTGTAAGAGGGATTGACCTAGTATTTTATAAAGTAGTGGGATTAATGGGAACTAAATTTCTTACTGAGAGAAGGGGATTATTAAAATTGAAAGGCAGAAAAACTATAGTAAGGTAGAAATTGGAAATACAGACATTAAACATTCATAGCTTTCCATATATGTAGATGCAGACATCTAGATTGTATATGTGTGTGTGCTCACACTTGGTCACTAGCTCTCTTCTATGAGAGAGCTTG
>PVIR01032136.1:0-18909 GCA_004026965.1 Petromus typicus
ATTAGATGAATAAATTTAATTAAAATATATTGCAGCAATAGTTTTTTCTACCTTTTTGTGTTCTAGCCTAAAGCACCAAAGACAATTCTTTTCTCTTAGTATTTTAAATGAAAAATCCATAGTGAATAATATTTTATTTTGAGCTAAATCATTTCAACAGGCAGGGTGACATAAATGTGGCTGAAATCTATGAAATCAAATTGACAATAAAATGTCTATTTTAAAATGATTTGATTTGAAAAGCCATAACCTTCTGTCATAATATGGGCCACTTAAAGTGAATTTCTTCTCATGCCATGGCATTTTCAAAACTGAAAGAAAATCCATTTTTACAATAAAATCATAATGGAGGAATAAAAGTTTAAAATAGCCAATGTAAAATATTAGAAACTTAAATCAATCTAAGCTGTACTGTTTTATGTAATTTATAATTGAGTGTTTCCTAAAAACTTTGGTTATGACTTGTTTCAATAGCTATGTTGTGTGATGTTTTTGCTGATTTATGACTATTTAAATATTATTAAAGCCTCATAAAGAACACATTGTATAAATACATAGGAAATAATACATTACCTGTCTTACCATTCTATGTTTGAAGTTTTTGGACGTTTTACAAACCAAGAGATGGAGGATGCTGAGAATGAGGGGGAAAACAAGGAGCCTTTTCTATCTATCTAAATTATAAGCTAAAAATAATTCTATACTGAGTTAGACCAAGGTAGTGAGCACTGATGGAGATTTGTAAGATAATTCAATGATGTGAATAATGCTGCACTGAATTTGATAGTATAGCATTTCTCTCAGGGTCTGAGACACCAGGGTGTCCTTCTCCTACATGTCTCTAATGGACACTGGTTTCATTTAGTGGATCACCAAAAAAAAAAGTTCAAACATCTCATAATCTTTCGTTCCTGCAGAGTATAAGTTTGAAATTTGGAGAGGCTCGAATTTTTCATATTAAAACCTGCTCTAATAGAGAAAGCATCGAAGTTAGATTTAACCGCCTTCACTGTGAGAGGCTGTGCACTTCAGCATATTCCTCTTGGAAAGAAGATTCCTGTCCATTTAGCTACCAAATGTATTTCGATATTTACCAAACACCATTGCCTTGAGCTATCTAGTAATCCAATGGCACTTCTGGGCATGTGTGCCAGGCACAACCATCTGCTTCTTTAAAACTGGCTCCTGCACCTTCTAGTCTCAGTCTACTGATTCTCTGTCGTTAAGTAGTCTGTAACAATGTGTATTGTGGTTCTAATCAGATTAGCATGCTTTAATCACTATCTTCATTTCTGTGGTTTATTTCACACTAATTAAAGCTAGTAAAATTTCCACTGCTAATTTAATTAATGAAACAACTCTTCCTTGCCGGGCATCATCTTTCTTGCTCCATGTACAAATTTAAACAAAACCTGATGCCTGTGGGTGACTCACTTAAATCACCATTAGCAGAGGCAGCAGCAAGCCTGTGTCTGATCAAGGAAAGCCTTTTCCTTTCTCCAAAGTCTCTTCCCATGATGGCAGCCTCGACAATCAGCACTAAGGAGTGAAGAGACACCTCTCTCGTGCAGCATCCGCCAGGATCTGGACTTGTGATAAATGAACTTAGTCCATTTTGATGCCCCATCTAAAACCTCAACTCAGCACCGAAATAACCTGATTAGAACAAAATGTCAGGTCAAAGAATAAAACAAGGAACCAGTGCATTGTCTGCATGGAACCAAATTAATGGTTAGTTCAGTAAAATGTCTGCCATAGTTTTCATACAAATACAACTTCTGTTTATATATCCTAAAATAAATATGACTCAGGTTAACTACAACATAGGAATAAATATATTTATAAAAGCATTTGTTTCATTATTTTCTCCAATATAGATGTAAATGTTATCTGGTTTATTCAGTTGGTCCAAAAGTATGTTTAGTGCTGGTCTAATATACTGAAACTACTCAGCCAAACTCTAATCTTGGAAGTAGGTCAACTCTCCTCCTGTTTTCCAAAGCCAGTCATTTGTTAAAAGACTGCACCAATTTTCTAAACAGCAAAGACAACAAAGAGTAACAACATCACAGGGAAAAGGCAATAATTAAGTAAATATAACCAGTGTGAATTTGGAAATAAAGTCAAGTTACAACCCTAGTAAGTACCTGCTTATCTTTTTTCTTTTCAAGAATTTGTGTGCTGTGATCCCTTACTCGTGAGAAGTGGACCGTAATGCCAAGATATCTGGAGAGTAAAGAGCAGTTTCCCTTCCTTGGTGTCTCTATGAACCGCTACATTCCCTAAGGACATAGTGCAGTAAAGATAAATCTTGATGGGAAGGGATGGAGGGAGGGTTCTAACTGTTTTTTGTTGAGGACATACTTTTGGTTCTTTGCTTTGCTATCCTAAGGAATAAGATAAGACATTGTTTTATTTCCCTGCTGCCTAGTTACCAGGGTTAGCTGCCAGGGAAAACATGCAGATCTGGAGATTTTACTCTCTTCTAGACTAAGTGCTCATCATCAAGATCCATTCCTTTGAAATAGCTGGCTTTTGAAGTATGGCTTGGCTGATATTCACAGATTTGGCTCTTTGTCCAACCAGAGGAGCTCTTATAGAGTGTTATAAATGGCATCCACTGTTCCCACTAATTCCGCCCATGAGTCCCTTCCAAGATGATGTGATTTTGACTTTACACTCCCAAAGGAGACAGCATAGATGTGACATCTTCCTTTTCGCTGTCCTTGGAACCTGCTATCACCAGCACAAGCACAGGCTGCTCTGGTGATTCCTAGAAACATGCAGCCAGTGTCCACCACCATTGCTGCTCCACTGACAACTGTCAGCCCCTCAGGAAGTGCTGCCAAGGACATTGGGGCTGACATGCGACTGAGGCCCCAGAGGGGCTGCTCAGCTAAGCATTGGTTGAAGTGCTTATACATAGAATTGGGAGCTCAGGGCCAGGGATTTAGCTCAGTTTTTCTGACATCGGCCTTGCAAGAACAAGGCCCTGAGTTCAATCCTCACTAACCACATACCACAATGCCGGGTGTGGTTATGCACACCCACCAACAATCAGTGCCACACACCACAGTGCCGGGCATGGTAGCTCATGTCTGTAATCCCAGCACTAAGGAGGCGGAGGCAGAGGCAGGAAGACTGCTATGAGTTTGAGGCTCACCTGGGCTACACAGTGGCTTCAGGGCAAGACTGAATTACAAAGCAAGATCTTGTTTCAAAAAGAAAGAAAGAAAGAAAGAAAGGAAAGAAAGAAGGAAGGAAAGAAAAAGAAAGAAAGAAAGAGAAAAAAGAAAGAAAAGGAAGGAAGGGAGAAAGAAAGAATTGGGAGCTCAACAAGCAGTTACCCTTTGGAATCACAGTTTTGATGTGACCGCTTCTGTAGCAAAAGCTACATCACACAGGAGCAGACAGAAAGACCTCAACACATGTACAGAGGTATAAAAGTAAAAACCTCCACTATAACTTTTTCAGAAACGGAAATTAAACATTGTGCATAGTGGAAGGAACAACTCTAAGATAGTTCTGTTTATAAAAGAACAAGGCAGGCAAACTTTTACTACTCAACCTGGAAATCACTATAAAGCTCTAATAATCCAGGCAGTATGACTGCCATCGAAATGGACCAATATATATAAATTCCAGAAATAGACACATTTATGGTCCATTGTTTTGGGTTTTTTTACAAATAATCAAAATGAATTTTTAAGTAAAGAGTTCTGAATAATTGCAATATCCATATGCAAAAATAAAGCAATAATAGCAACCTAAGATCCTTAACTCAAACCTCCTCACATAAGAGATCAGTTAAAGTAGATGCTAAATATAAAGTGAACCTAAATATGAAAGCTGAAGTTATGAAAATTCTAAAGGAAACAGGAGAAAAAATAACAATAGCATTGAGTTAGGAAAAGATTTTTTGAATGTGACCCTCAAACCATGAATATTAAACAAAAAATGGGTGTTAAACTTCATCAAAATTTAAAACTTTCAGCTTTTCAAAACCTGTCATTAAAAAGGAGACAAATTATAGACTGATGGAAACTATATTCAAATACATGCATCACAAAGGACTTTTATTCTGAGTACATTAAGAACTTCTATAATTCAATATTAAAAATAAAATACTAATTTAAAAATAAGCAAAAGACTTGTATGGATTTTTCTCTGAATATAATACATAAATGGCCAGTAAGCCTGTGAAATATGCTCAGCATAAAAAAATCAATAGGTAATTGGAAATGAAAGCTTCAATGAAAGACCACTTAATACCCTCTAGGATGACAATAATCAAAGTCTAGGCAGTAATGAGAGTTGGCAAGGATGTGAAGAAATTGAAATCTTCATACATTGCTCCAAGAAAGGTAAAATGATACAGTCATTTTGGAAACAATTTCCGTTCCATAAAAAATGTTAAACACAAATTTAGCATATGAAACAGGAATTCCTTCTTGGGTATTACTCAAGAGAAAAGAGAACCTATGTTTACCTAAAGACTCGAGCACAAATGTTCACAGCAGCATATTCGTAATGCCTCAAATTGGAAGTAAGCCAGATGTCTCTCAGCTGGAGAATCCTTGTTTAAAAACACAGTGTACTCCCAGGGCGGAGTGGTGCAAACTATCATTCCAGCTACTGGGGAAGCTGGAAGGTGGCAAGTTCAAGGTCAGCAAATTTACTGAAAGGCTGTCTCCAAAATGAAAAAGATCTTGGAACACAGCTCAGTAGTAAAGTGACTCTCTAATATGAAAGAAACCCTCATTTCAATCCCCAGTACTAGAAAAAAATGTAATTAAACACTATCTACCAATAAAGATGTCAAAATTACCATTCTAAGTGAAAGCTTCATTTTAAAATTTTAAAATCAAGTATTTTATGATTTGATATATGTAAAGTTTTTCTTTTACTATTTTTTTTTTAATTTTTGAGACATGGTCTTGTTTTTATAGTTCAAGCTGGCTCTGAGCTCATTTTGTAGCCCTGGAAAGCCTCAAACTCACAATTTTCCTGACTCTGCCTCCCTACAAGCATGAGCCACCACACCCAGCACTGTGGTATGTCATTTCCAAGGATTGAACTCAGGACCTTGAGCTTGCAAGACAGACACCAGAACCACTGAGCTAAATCCCCAGCCCTTTTACTATGTATTTTTATGAATACATGTTTGGAATATATAATGATTATATTTATCATGTGAAATTTATTCATGTACATTAGGAGTGAATTATTTTTTGTCCCCTCCCATCCCATCCTTCCTTGCTCCTCCCAACTCTTAATCTTCTTCCCACTTAAAAAGATTCTATTATATTTTCCTTTGATTCTTTCTCCTTTAATCTTTTTCCTATGGCAGAGTAGTCCCCACTGTGTATAAATACCATGTTTTCTTTATCCATTCACCTGGTGATGAACATATCTTGTTTCTAAGATTCAGCTATTATAAATTGTGCTGCTATAAATGTGGCTATGCCTGTATCATTGTAATATGATGACTTTCTTTCCCAAAGATCCCTAGAAGGGGAATAATTGGGTCAAATGGTATTTTTAACTTTGGTTTTTTGAGATATTTTCATGCTGATCTCCATATAGTTGTACTAGGGATCTAGATTATATAAAGAAGTCAGAATTTAGACTCCCACCCAAAATAAAAGTTCCAGTAAAAGAAACAGACAACTGAAATGAACAGACACTTTTCAGAAGTACAGATGGCCATAAACACTTGAAAAAGTGTTCAACATCTCTGGCTACTTGGAGAAATGCAAATTAAACAAAACTGAGTACCATCCTACTCCAGAAAGAATGGTTATCATTAAGAAATCAAGTAATAACAAATACTGGAGAGGCTTCATTCAAATCAAATCGATTCAACTGCTGGGGAAAGGAACAGCTCTAGAGAACAGAAAGTGGTTAATGCTTGCCTAGGGCTTGGATGAGGAGGGCCCTGGCAGCAGATGGGCACAGGGACCCTGAGGGTAATGGCAACACTGGAAAACTGGGCTGTGGTGAAGAGTACACAATTCTACACATTTACCGGAAAACTGATTTGCATATATGCAACGGCTGTATTTCCAGATAAGTGACATCTTGATAAATTTTTTAAAGACAAAATTTGAAGTCTCTTCTAAAAAATGAAAAAAGCTAATTGCCTGGGGAACTGTGATCTTGAAGCTGACAATATTTAAACTGATGTTTGGAAAAACTGACTTATTGTTATTCTTCTCTCTGTGAATGTGTGTTTGAGTGTGTGACCTTGTGTGTATCTCATTGGCGGGCATGATAGACTATAACTCTTCACTAATATTACTCCTTTACTACTTTTGTATGGAAAATGGAAACTTTCAAAATGTTATTCTGTATGTATATGTACCAGTTTCCCAGATGAGTGCAACTATGATTTAGCCACAAACATAAACAATAAAAAAAGCACTTGAAAAATAAAAATGTAGCTAGTCCAAGAATCAGGGATTGAACAGCAGAGAACTTACAGCTGTGAACTGCATGTCTAAAATGACCAAGGAGAAACCTGAATAGCCCACGCTGCCAAGGTGGTCACCCTGTCTACAACTCACTCTCCACCCAGCCTTCCCGCTGCTCATCCTGTCTGCGTCCATCAGCACACAGGGGTCTGGGCCCTCGTCCTCCCTAACCACCCAGGCACCAACCTCAGATTCACTCAGCGAACTCGAAGGTGGTCCTAAAAGAACACAGGCTTCAGTTTTGCTGGTTTGGTCCAGTTGTATGAAAATTTACAATTTCTAACATCGTTATTACTGTATTACAATTTACTGTCCTTCAGTAGAAATTTGAGTAAAAGGAAAGTATTTGATCTAATTTCACCTTCTCAAATATGTGAACTAAAATGCTTTACTACTTTACTATGGGGGAAAAAAAACAGTGTACCTGATTTTTGTGCTGTTATATCCATCAAAACTTCTATGATTGTAGTAGATTAAGTTCGGCCAACATTAAGGGAAAAATCTCTATTTAAGTGATTGTGTAGCTTAAAGTAATATCAGTAGCTCAACTCTGCATCCCTCTGCCAAGGATCAATTGCACTTTCACCACACTCAGGTGAAGGAAAGTCTTCTCTATTTTTAAAGATTTCCAGACAGGAGGTTTATAGGTATTTTCTGTACCTTACGGCGTTTAGTCTGTCTGAGACCATTTTCATAAGAATCTAATTTAAACAAAAAGGACAAGAATGTCTAGCCTGACAAACCCAAAATTTTATTATCATTATCACTCAGAAATACAAAGGACAAAGTAAAAGATAAAATTCAAGCACTGTGCCTCCCGTGTTTCTGATTAGTGAAACAGAGCCTTGTGTTTTATTAAGGTTAAGTAAGCAAGTCCAGCCACGAGTTGGAGCTTCTGCATTTTAATTTGAGAAATTTCCACAGTAATAAAGCTGCTGAACATAAAGAAGTTAGAGTCAAGAACTGTTTTCTCCAGAATTTTATCATACTTTTCCCCCAGCTATTACACTCAAAGAATTGTAGTTTAAGTAGTGAACTATAGTCTCATAAATTTCAAGTATTTATGGAGTAGTCTCAATTATTATTCTGGGTTATAGAACATCCTGTAGTGCAAATGGAAAATTCAGCTCACCAGTGGTTTAAAATAAAAAGTCTGAATAACAAAGAAGTTATTTGAATATATACACATGTATATGAATATATATACGTATACATGCTTGTGGGTATATTTTAGTTTAAAAGAAATCAAGGCTCTTCTGAAATAATCTTTCTAAAATTTCCCAATGTCACAAGGAGCTAAGCCGATTTAAATGCTATGCTAGGTAACTGCGCACAAACTAACCATGTGAAAAGATCTCCCACAAAATAAGCACTTTCCTATATTTCAGTTTAAAAAGTTTAAGAGGGAGGAAGAGTGGAGCAAAGATGAAGGCAGCTTCCGGAACAACCATTGGCATAGTGAACAGCCTAAGGCGAGCGTCTGACGGCTTCCGGAACACCCATTCGCCGAGTGAACAGCCTACTGTGTGCCTCTGACGGCGGCGCAAGGCCGAGCGAGCCTGGGCGGCCTGACCCTGCGCAGACAGACAGCATGGTGCCTGCTCAGCACCCACCGAGGCCTCTGAGCTCCAGCAGAAGGTGACCAGCGAAGAACTGCTTTACTTCTTTCACTGCCAGCTCCTCCCTCAACTTTGCCAGCAGATATAGGGATAAATCTATAAATAAATGCATGAAACATGCAAAGTCCAATTCTTTGTGAGGTAAATATTTAAGGCTTAGCTCTTCCCTATTTACCATTTCACCTGAAAGATATTAACATATATATTACTTACTTTATTTCCTCATATGACATAGAAAATAAGCGTCCCAGGAGTTACAGGAATCAGAGGGCCCACAGCACCAGCGTGCAGGAGAAGCAGACACAGTCTGATGGCGCTTTGAGAGGATTCCAGGCTCTTCTGCTCCGGAACACCCCAAGGCACCCCAGATCAACCTGAATGGGGAGGGGGGGAAACTTGAAATGTGATCCTAAGGAGAAAAGAAAATGACTGCAGAAGCAACCAACTCCTAGGCCAGAAAAAAAAAGAAAGTAAGGCCGCCAGCTATTCCCAATATTGCAGGGCTTTCTTTGCTGCCGCCACAATGGATGTGAGTCCCTGTAAAATGTTGGGCACTGAACTGAGCACGCGCAGGCCTTTTACACAGATACACAAACTACGTGCCCAAGACACCACAGCACCCTGAGCAGTGCACACACACGAGCTGGCTTAGATATCTTGGCCTGCTTTCGGTGTAACATTCAGAGCAGGAGCAAGTCGGAGAAGGGCTGGTCTTGGCGATGGTTTGAGTGTATATACTCCTCTAAAACTCATGTTGGAAGCTATATCCTGAGGCGGTGAAAAGAAGCAGGACCTTTGGGTGGGGCTTGAGTCGCGAGTGGCCCTGTTTCCCAACAGGACTGGGGTCTTTCTGTCAGTGATCAGGGACGCGGTTGGTTCTTTTGCCCTCCCCTCCTTCTGCTCTGGACGCACCATCGTGGAAGCAGAGAGCAGCGTTCACTAGACCCTGAATCTGAATTTCTAGCTTCCAAAACTATTACTGTAAGTTACTACTGTTTGTAGTTTAACCAGTCAGTGGTGTGTAGTTATTGCAGCCTTGGGGGAAAAAGTCTTCATAAATTTCACTCTAATATTTCATTTCAAAATTTGAAATAGTATAAGGCTATTGTATATAATAAAATTAAAGAAAAGATACAATGGGCTAGAAGAACGTTCATACAAGTGGTGAGTATCTGGAATGGAGAAAGAGGCAGAAACTACTACAGAAGATTTAGAGTCATCTGTATGAAAAAATTTAAAATCCAATTAAACTTTTAAGATTGAACTTTTGCTTAAATAATTTGGGATGGAGATAATTAAATCTACCCCTATAAAGCCATTAAATAAAGATAAGTAGTACCATCATCTCTTAGTATCAAAAGCCACAGATGTGTAAATTCTTGATATAAAGCAATATAATGTTTACATATAACTTTTTCACAGTAAGACATAGTGGCACATGCCTATAAACCCAGCACTTGGGAGGCTGAGGCAGGAAGATGCAGTAGAAAAATAAAAGCCTTTTGCACAACCTCTGCATACTTTAAATCACATCTAGATTAAATATGATTTTAGATAAATATATATAAGTAGTTGTATGGTATTATTTAGAAAATAATGGCAAGAAAAATATTTTTGCATGTGCAGTACAGAAAGTGTTTTGTATGTCTTTGATCTCTTGTTGACTGAATCTGTCTGGAAGTCTGAAGCACCAGTTGTACATTTAAACCTGGGTTTAGAATCTCTAAACGTAAACTCATTGACACTCTTCTATACCAGGCGTTATGACATAAATTTCCCATACATTTTCTTTACGAGACAGTGATTCTTAAAATCATTATGACAAGAAGGGAGACAACATCATTGATTGTATCATTGCAAAAGCAAGAACAGGAATCCCAGTTTTTCCTCAAGTAAAACATTTAAAAGTCTTCCTGCTGGGATGGCTTAACATCTGGCTTTCTGTGAAGGCATTGAAGGCCTCCGCTCAGGGAACTCCCTATGGTCATGATGAAAAGATGCGAGGCTGGAAGAAAATCAGGCTGTGCTCTCCCTCATACCATGGTATACCCACTCATGGTCAGAACAGCCGGGGCCCAGACTGAACCTGCGCCTCCACAACTGCTTACTCTGAGTCTAGCCCCTCCTTTCCTCTTTTCTTTTCTCTACATCTGTCTCTAAGTCTAGGCAAGTTAGAGGAAGGTGAGATCCACAATTTGTTTGAGGTAGTCTTCTCTGGGAAACAGATGTGTGATGGAAAGTTGTATGCTGGAAATTTATTGGGTGTATGAGGGAGGAGGTTCCTTCAAAATCAATCTCCATGGGGAATTTTGGTAAGCAATAGATGGAAGAGTTGTGGCAAAGTTGGAGTACAGACCTGTCAGCCTTGAAGCCGCTGCTCTCCCTTGTACACGGTCGAAGCATTTCTGTGTTGAGGTGCTGTTGGCCCCCACAGGATCCATAACCTCTCTGCTTAGACCAGCTTCCATTAGCAAAGCAGAGACTGCATGCTCTCAACAAACCATACAGTTTCTGGTGGCCAACTTGCCAGCAGCAGTCCTACCTTATTTTGAGTCTCTGTCTTCAGGAAGCAATGCCATACTCATGAAGTGCTGTATTTCTAAAAGAAGCAGAAGTAGAAACAGATGAACAATGTGTTATTCCAAGATTAACTAGATGACTTAGATGACTTAGTGGAGGTTTGTGATCTACACTCAAATTAACAGATGCCCTGTAGTAGTGTAGGACTGTATCCAGTCCTTTCCTGGCTTCTATAGTGAGGACTAGAGCTCTGAAAACCATTGGAAAGGACTGAAATGGGAGAAAAGTATGTGACTGCAACCCAGATGGGCCAAGCTACACATTGAAAAGAATGGTCAATACTGGGTTAAACAAACACCTGTTGGTGACACTAGCTAGCTAAAATCTCCTTTATTAAAGAACACTAGTGATTGTACTTCATTATTATTAGAATAATTTCATTATTTTCCAAAAAATCATTTCCTAGATTCTATTATACTTTGAGACTTTTTGACTATTAGTGGTTGCCATGGGCCAAAAAGCTTTCATTCATTCAAAGAAAATATATGGAAGACCTACTACATACATCCAGCAATATTTGAGCCACTGGGAACAATAAATTTATTGAAATAGTGTTCCCTTCCATCAAATACGAAGACATAAACAGTTAGTTAGAAAGTAATTTGCTAAAGTCAACAATAGAATTATATACAAATTGCTATGGGAGCTCAAAGGAACAAATTGTCAGATTGGCCTGAAAATAATGTACAAAGAAACCATAGCAAATGGGAGGCGAGAAGCAAAGTTTGAACTCTAAGGCCGTGCACTCTCATGGCCTTGACCATCTTGTTAGTCTAAGCTAACACTACTGCTATTCATGCTGACATCCTCGCAAGAGCAGCACAGATAATTCTATAAAATAAATATAAATATCCGTAAAAGAAGAAACGAAGAGAAAGAAATTAGTAAGCCAGTTCTTTTCAAACAATTCTCCCCAAAATCTAAATTAAACTCAATGTGCTTTTTTAAATAATACAAGTGTAAAAAGAATATAACCACAATTAAATCACTCCTTTATGTAGTTTGATCCATCTTTCTGATTCACATTTACCTTTTAGTCAACATGCTGACTTTGATTTTAAAAGCACCATTGATGGGCTCACTTTGCCCACCTCCTCATGCCCCTAAAACCTGCTTCCTTGTTGAAAAGAGTTATTTACAGCAAAATTTTTGTTTGGAATTTCTAAATAGCAGTTAGATTTAAAAAAAAAGAGAGAGAGATCACCTCTTTATCAAGCAATGTAATATTAGATCATATGTTTATTCTGCCATGTGGGAAATTATTTCAGATTCTATCAATTAGACTTCCTCAGTTTCCCCCTTCTGTAGGGATGTTCCTTGTTTAAAGGTGGAGGACTTCTAAGATTGAGGTTAGAGACAGTGAACTATCAGTGGTTCTTTCTTCCATGCAGAATTTTCTTCTCAACAATAGCCTAGAAGTGCAAGTTGGCAGGCTTCCTTTTTCTGTGAGAGACAGGAGCAGGTTGGGGTGTTCAAAGGGCTCCAGGTTGTATTATGAACAAGTGAACTCAGCAGAAGAATTGAAAGGAATAGCAGAACTTTGTGAGAGGCTTTGAATGTTGTGGGCTCCCCAAAACTCAGGACAAATTTCTAGAAATGTGCTCAATAAATTTTTAGTATCAAAATTAAGAAAGTGATAGTTCTAAAAGAAAACACTAATTTTCTTTCTGTACTATTGCATTATTTGATTTTTTTAAAAACAGTTATCAAAAGAGTAGAAATTTTCCAAGAGAATGATTAATAGGTATGTATGTGAGTATTCTCAAGTAGAACAGCCCCTACTCACTCAGAGTAATCTGTCCTGTTGGATCTCTTCCACAACAGTTCCTCTCTGTGCTGTCAATAAACACTGAGTCATCCTCCTTCTGCCCTGTGGGGTTAAAATGGCCTTTGCTATCTTATAAGGGAAAAGAGAGAGAGAGAGAGAGAGAGAGAGACAGACAGACAGACAGACAGACGGACAGACAGACAGAGACAGAGAGAGAGAGGGACAGAGAGGGAGAGAGAACAAAGCATGTAGAGAAACAAAACAAGGAAGAAAGAAACTGGAATTCCAGATAGATCAATATGGCAAGGCCAACAGAACAGTCTGGTATTCTGTCTGCTACAGGACACGCTGTGCCTACCTCCCCTGACCAAAGCTGTCCTACATCACCATCTTTATTACAGGTACAGTTTGCAGTAGCTTAGCTACTTCCCACAAGGAACACTCTTGTGAAACTCCATAGACCAAGAAGAAAATAGCTGTATAACTGTGGGTGAATATGTTTAGTGGAATCCTAGAGTAATAATAATAATACTATTTCCAGAAGCCAGGATTCTAAAAATGTGTCAGGCACTAGGATAGGCATTTTAAAGACATTATCTCTAATTACAGTCCCATAAAACTAAGGAAGTTATTTCTTAGAAAATTAGATGCTGAGAAATTAAATGAATGCCATAACAACCAAAGCCCAGAGGCTATTTTTCCTTAATATTCCTTACTTCCCAAGATATCAACAGCATCACTAAGAATCCTTTAAATAATAATACTCTCAGGCACTGTTTACTGAACACTTACTTTGTACCCAGTACTATGCACATTTTGTATATATAAATTGTATATGCATATCATTATATTTATTCCTCAGTAGAGTCTTTGATGTTAGACAATGTTATTTCCATTTTACACATTCCCATAAAAGGAAAATACCTGTTAGTCTAGATAAAGCTGTCAGATAGCTATCAATCTCTATTTTACAACAGGAAAGCAGAACCTTGGTTATCAGTGTTGTTCAGGGAGCAAATGGCATTTGAGTTTGTCTGTATCTTGATAATTCCACAAGGATCATGAGAAATATTAGTTAACACTGTGTTCTTTGGGCACTGTATGGAATCATGCTTTAGCAGTGAACACTGTCTTCTATCCACAGGAATACTGACTGCATCAAACTAATGACAGAAGTGTGGAAACAACTTCTGGAATCATTCCAAACTGGTTCAGAATCCAAGTTCTGCCTCTTAATTATGGTCTGATCCCCTGTAATCTAAGCCTCCATTTGCCCACTTGTAAATTATAGATAATAATACCTACTTCATAAATGCCTGTATTCTGTAAATCCAATATGACAGTGTGCATAAAACACTTAGCATGATATTTGGCATCTATTAAGTACAAAATAATTGGTAACTAAGTATTTTAAGACAATAAGTAATTACATTTTATAGATTATACTAGTTAAGACTGGAGATAGCTATGTTTAACAGTGAAAATTCTGAAATGGCAGAGAGGAGATAGAAATGCATACATCTCTCATATAAAAGAAGGACAAAGTAGAAACTATGGGGCACACTCTTGTATAGTGTCTCATAGTCTTATCAGAGATGCCAAGGAATCTACACAATGGCTTCCATTTTCAAGAACACCTTGAAGACAGCTTCTGCAACTTCAGCCTAACACCTGAGTGTCAGTTCTCCCTGGGAAAAGCAAAAAGCTCTTCTTAAAGCTCCATCTCTTTCTTCAAGCCACCTTCACAGGAGTCCTATACAGCTGGTTTGTGTCCGTCTTATTTCCTAGGCCTTGGTTAGATGACTACACTGTGCTGCAAGAACACTGTTGTGTATAATCCTTTATTCCTGGAAATTATGTTTATCTAAAACTATCAGGGTTTGTTTCTAAGGGCTAAAGGAAAAAGGATGTTGGAGAAGGCAACTGAGAGTACCACACGGAGTACGGAGAATATTACTTCGATGGCCACATGCCAGGGCTGATAGAATGTTAACAGTCCTTCAATCTGATTGCTTGATTTTAAGATTAAATCAGCTGTCATTCAGGGAGGTACCAGAGTGTAGGAAATGCTTTGTGAGTTAGTGGTGAACACAGCTCACGCCTTCTGACCTCCAAGTGGTCCACAATGCACTTTCCATTAAATTCATTGCCTTTCCAATACATGACATTGAGTTGTTTCAATGCATGTTTAGAGTTGAAAGTCAGGTATTTATTTTTTTCAAATTTTCACTACTTGTGTTGTCCACATTGCTTAACAGCCAGGGATTATCCAGCATAAAATACATTTGCCATTAGAACAACTTTGTAATCACTAATCATCATTTTACTAAAGGCAATGGACATATTTTATCAACTGCTCTATAGATACTATTCTCTAAGCCCTCTAATTATTTTCTGTAATTATTTTCTTACCTCTTGAGTCCTTTGTATTGTTATTTCAGATGAAAAGTTATCCTATCAAGATTCAGTCTATCCTTTTGAGATACACCATAACAATCTTTAATTTGCAATATTGTTTTCATTCAAAACATTCAGTTCATCTGACTCAATCTTATTTAAACCAAACTTTACAACCTATGAAAGCTAATTTAATGTTTGTGGATGCCTCAGATCTTTCTGGATAGGATATAAAGAACATTTTATTCTTAGAAATAAGAAGCTATATATTGCCAAAGGCTTCCTAGTACTGGAGCACAAACAGCAACTGATTAGAATTAGAAGTCTAGACAAGTGAGCTTTAAATGAATCTTTAATTAGAATGATTCTCTACCTCCTAATTAATAAGTTTTAATCACAGACAATGAATTGAAAAACGAAGAACACCTGGTACAAAGAAAGAAATCATATTAGTGTGGTTAAAAGAAAGGAATTGGAGGGGGCCTGTTCAATCACATTATCTCACCGTATCTCCTCATTATAGTTTCAAAAAAGGGAATCCAAGAAGTTCCTCTGTTTTCGAGAAACCTCAGTCACAAATTCTTTTGAAAATGATTTAATAGGGAATTCCAGACTTTAACAACATATTTAAAATGTTGATCCTTTGTTGGTTCATAAATAAAAGAGACATAGATTATAAACAAGGCCTAGAATAAGATCTTGTTTTTTAAATAATACATATAAACGTGTATATTTTTAAAGTTCTAGAGGGATACACAAGTAGATATTAATAGCAAAAATCTTAAATCATAGAATTTCCTTTTGCTCATATACACACATTTTCTTAATTTTGATACTAAATACATACTATTTTTCTATACCTTTTCTGTTTTTCTTTTTACATAAAATATTTTGTTAGCAAAGTTATCATGTCCTATTTTTTCCAAAAAGAAAAAAAACCCACATTTATATTTTAATTAGTTCTAGAATATATGATAGGTATTGTGAGATAGGAAGACAGTATTTTAAAACAAAATGGTGGTGGGGGAAGCAAAGAAGGGAAAGAAAATATTTGATGGTAAAAGCAAAAAAAAAAATGGTATAAAAGCTTATGTATGTAGTGGAGTGAGGGGTGTAAGGGAGGGTAGGGGAAGGAAAAATGAGAATGAAGATGGGTCATGGACAGGCACAAATTCTTTGTGTTGAATGTGATCATAATGTATACCTAAAATGTAACAATAAACTCTAAGGGGGGGGCACACCTATCTGATGATGATCAACTAGATTTGAGGGAATCAAATGGACTGACTTCTAGTTGCACTTGTCAGAAATGAGTCAAATCTATTCAATGACAATTTCAAGATTCTGTGAATAGAATATTTGTTATATATGAGAAATTATTGTGTTACTATATATAATGTCACTATTGTGTCATTATTATTATATATAATGTCACTATTACTATGTACATGTCAGTATTATTATGTCATATTATATATATACACACATATATATATATATGTATGTATAATAATTCTGATGACTTGGAATGACTAAATGTTTTGTTAGCTATTTCAGAATATACATACCAAATGTTTTGTTGGCTATAGCCAACAAATGGAATGTCTGATGACATTCCAAGTCATCAGAATTTTTCTACTTCTGCTTTTACAAAATTTAAGGAAAGAAACATTTTCCCCCATAGATGTGTACATAATGGTGCAATTGCTTTTACTGTGGTAGCAAATAAAAAAGAAATATATTCATATGAAATCATTAGCTTTTAAAATGAATTTCTAATGTAGTGCATTTTAGTAAAGACACGGATAAATAAGGCATTATTATTTTAAGCTACAAACAAAGATAAAGTTTGAGATATATACTAATTTATAACTAATAGATGACAGTACCAAACTCCTAGGGACTGAGATCTAGAGATGGAAAATGTCCTCTTGGGCCCCTGCTACCGTGCCTTATGCACCACCTACCTCATCTGTACCTCAGACAATGTGTGAGCTATTTTTCTCTCATTGCTGAGACAAAATACCTGACACAAAAATGGTAGGTTGGATGCTTTATTTGACTTACAGTTTGTAATGGTTTCAGTCGATAATCAGCTGGCTCCAAGGTTGGGGGGGGGGGACAGTAGCCAGGCACAGCAAAGGAGATACAATTCATGGCTGGCAGAAGGTAACCAAGCAAGTGAGTAGACTTCGCAGGGTTTTTCTGTCTTTTTTATAATCTAGGCTACTAGAATTAGGGTGATGCCAAATCCATCAGCAGACTGGCTTAGTAATCACCCACACTGGGCCATGAATCAGTCACACCCTTTCGATTCAGCCTCCTCTGAAAAAGCCCCACTTGTGACCGCATGAAGCTTTGGCAGTACAGCTGGACACAAGCCATAACATACAAAACTGCAACTTCCCCCCTTCCACTCCCTTCTCCCTCTGTCTTGCCCTTATACCCTCACTCCTTTTCTCAGTGCCCACCTCCTTCTGCCAAGAACACATAGATAGGAAATGGAAGCCGATGTGAGACAAAAAGCAGCCATTGATGTGAAAAGTGACAGGTAGTGACTCCTGTAGCACAAGTCAAAGAGGAGTGCTCCTCTGATGCTGCAAGCCCTGCTGCAAGGGATTCCACCTCAAGTGCTTGAGCAGCTCCAGCACCTGTGGCAGATACCACTGCTTTAAATCACTTTGTGTATGTCTCTTTATCCACGTCATGATTTATTTTGATCAGATCCTGTAACTCCTATATTCTTTCATGTCCATTTCTGGGTTCATGTATTTTTGGTCATAAACAAATCCACTGGGCTTAGGATATTCTTGGAAAGCAGTTCAAGGTGGTATTCAGATAGGCTTCACATAACAGAAGAGCATCCAATCATCTCTCAGTAGTCTATTTGCTGAAGACCAGGGATATTTGAAGAAAGAATACACCCTACAGCCACAGGAGCTGACTCAACTCAGTGTATAAGAGATTAAAAATGAGTAATCTTTCAAATTGTCATTTAAGTTTGTTCCCATACTGTTTTCTGAGGAAAAGGAGAGCTGTGAGTTAAAGGTGAAAACTGCCCATCCTGGAAGATTAGTATATTGCTAGGACACAGCAACGTTATCTCAGTCTCACACAGAAAAGGAGAATGTTCTGGTGAATCCAGCAAACCAGAGTGTCCAGAGTAAACAGATCATCCCCCAAAATACAGGGGATCTCCCCAGAATGTATTTTTCTTTCTGCATGTTTATAGTACCTACCGATGACATTTCCCCTGAGGGTGGTACATATCCGTAACACATCTTTTACATCTTTTCTCCCCTCTCTCTCTCTCTCTCTCTCTCTGCACTTCCATCCCTTGATTTCTATCTGAGAAAGACCTACTTCACTATTTCCCATTATCCATCATTCTTTTTTGCTTTTTATGTAGAGTTTGGGATTCTCATGAGAAACCACACAATGTTTAACTTGTGTGTCTGATTTATTTCACTAAATATTATGATCTCAAGGTGACTCCAATTTCCTACACATGATTCAGATGTACCCTTCCTTATGTACTCAAATGTGATGTAAATGCCAAGTTATCTTTATCCATTCATGACAGATAGGACACTTCCAAGGTTTAGAAGTAGGTTTGTAAATCATGCTGCTATATACATGAGTATGCACGTGTCACTGTAATATACTGTCTTTACCTCTTCAGGGATGATACCAAGAAGGGGAATAGCTGGTTCAGTGGATGGTTTGTTGGTTTTTTTTTTCATTTTTTTATCTTTATTGGTACATTAAATATACACATCATGATTGCACTCCATAATGGGGATTTGTACCAGTATAAGACACAGCTTAATTCTTATTTTTTCCCATAGCCCTACCCACCCTACCACCCCCCATATACATAAAATTTGTTTCCTTACTTTTTTGTTACAATCTCAACATTTTTCCCCTTCACCCTATTTTACATTGAGCATTTTCTATTTCACAATATATAACATACAATGCTAGGACTCATTTACATCTTTATTTTCTCATACCAGAGAAAAGATGCGATATGTACCTATCTGTGCCCTATTTATTTCACTTATGAGGATAT
>PVIR01032137.1:7783-18981 GCA_004026965.1 Petromus typicus
TGTGATCAAGACAGGTTTATAGATGTTATCCCCATTATTCAGGTCTTTCGGTCACCCTCGGGAATTTGACAGGCTTTAAGCTAGTATTAGTGGTCACTATCACTGAGTACATTTGACTGTTACTGTCCCTAGGAAATCAGGATGAAAGTAGTGCATTCTTCTTCCTTCGTCCCGAGACATTCTCTCACTATTTCTTGTACATTCCACCCCTTTTTCCTAGCAATTATGAGGCAGACGGATGTTCTCTGGTGAACTGGCTCCATATCTTTACAAAAGCAGTTTTACTATCTTCCTAATTTAAAAAAAAAATGAAAGAGTATATGTAAAAAAGTCAGTAACATACAGTAGGGGGTTTAATTTTTTTTAAAGGATAACACAGTTTTAGCACAAATTCAACTGAGGTAGGTTTTCTAAGGGGTCTAAATCTTTACAATCTGAGACTTGTAATTTAGAAATAGTGTGACATAGCCCCTTTTTTAAAAAAATAATTTATTGGTATATTTTATATATACATAATGATCACATTCATCATAGGGAATTTGTACCTGTACATGATATATCTTAATTCCTCTTTTTCCCCCACTCACCTACCCTCCTTCAATCCCTCTTCCCCTCCTTATTTACAAAAGCTTTATTTCCATTTTTTCCTTCTTTACTCATTTTTTCTTACCCTTTCCTTCCTTTCCCCTCCCTGCCCCATAGGTCCCCTCCCATTTGAGCATCTTCTTCTTCTGGTTTCTCTTCAGCTCATGTTTATCTTTTGCTTTTTACTATACAGTACTTAAGCATTTCACTGAATTGTGCTCGGTAAACTCTTCATAGTAAATAATGAAGAGTTCATAGGAATCAGTTATATTGCAGAATATTTTCAACAATGAAAGCTCAAAAGTTTTTTTTTCCTCACCCATATAATTAATATACTTCATTGCATAAATTTGGGATAGTTATGTTTAAGAAAAAAAAAAAAAGTCAAGGGTGTAGAAAGGCACCTGGCAAAACACACAGTGTAGAAAGCACGTGCTATGCACCGTTCCTCTCCCTGTTTTTAGTGCTCTGTGAAACTGCCAACTGTGCCTACTATGTAACCCTCACACTTTAGGACAAAGGCTTTGGGCAGGTTCCTCAGAGTATAAATAGCCAGTATTCCGGGTGAGGAGGAGGACTGCCCAGATCATGGAGTAGGAGATTAAGATTTAGGGATTTAGGGCCAGGGAGTTAGCTCAGTGGTTCTGGCGCCTGTCTTGCAAGCACAAGGACCCAGGTTCAATCCCCAGTAACCGCATACCATACTGGGCGTGGAGACTCACCCCCAGCAGCAGTCAGTACCACATACCACAGCACCGGGCGAGGTGGCTCACGCCTGTAATCCCAGCACTTGGGAGGCAGAGGCAGGAGGATTGCTGTGACGTGAGTTTGAGGCTGAGCTCAGCGCCAGCCTGAACCCCAAAGTGAGACCCTGTCTCAAAAAATAAAAGGTTTAGGGATTTAGCTGCTCCCCAATAGTTAGTATTTACCCTGTTTCAGCCACTCTTACCTCTTCATTTTCTTACATTAGTACCTGATTCTTCTGGTTCCTAAACTTATGGAAGATTCTGAAGTATCTTCTGGTTCCCAAGCCCTCGTTGGGGTGTGTCTTAACTTGGGATGTATCTTTCTGAAGCAGTCCGACATTGTGTTATGGGTTCCCAAGGCCACCCCTAGGCCTTGTGAGGACTCACAGTGGTTATACTCATGGCTATAGTTTATTACTGAGAAAGGACAGAGTAAAAACAGTGAAGGAAAAGTCACATGTTGTAAGTCTGAGGTAAACCAGGCCAAGACTTCCAAGAGTCTTGCTCAAGGGAGTCACATGAGATGTGCTTCACTCATTCATCATGTGAAACGCTGTCTAGTGGAGAAGATTACTGGAAACTCAGCACCCAAGTTGTTAATGAGAGTCTGTTCATGTTGGCAGCCTCTGGCAAACACATACTAAAGGTTCCAGACTCCCACAAAATATTCATTATAAACCATACTGTTTGCTCAAATAATTTAGATACAGTGAAACATACCCATTATTTAGGGAATAAAGGAAATCCTCCTAAAATCCAAGTTCCCA
This sequence comes from Petromus typicus, assembly GCA_004026965.1. NCBI lineage: Eukaryota > Metazoa > Chordata > Mammalia > Rodentia > Petromuridae > Petromus > Petromus typicus. Next base: position 9,882 of record PVIR01032137.1, read on the forward strand.
AATGCCAGGCACGAACAGAGCTTATATGCAAGCCTTTAAGAATTACAATCTCAGACCTGTTGTGTGAACTCTGTAATACATACATGTCTATTCTGGTTTCTGGCTTCCAATGTTTTGTTATGTTTTATTATGTATTGTTATTCCTATTCCAGTGAAACTTAAGAGACTTATGATTTTTCATCAAAATCCTTTCACAATTTTTTTAGTAGGAATTCAGAGGGGAACAAAATTAGTATACTCAATATGTACCTGGAAACTCATTTGATTACAATAATACTTCAATTTGATTATATAAAATCATTTTAAATAACTTGAAAGAAAACAGACTTGAGTAGAGGGAAGAATATGAGGATCTGAAGAGATGCTGTATTCTAGAAGCAAGAACACATTGCTGCAATATTTACAGAATAAAAGTTTTCAAATGAAATATAGTCTTTGAAAGAAAACATCTGAGGAAAGTACGGCTGTCATAATAGCAGAGAGAGATGGCTAAAAACTTGAGCCTTTCTCTAGAGGCAGTAATGACGGTCAGCTGGAAAATGCTGACCCAGTCTTCAGAGGACCTGAGGTCCTTACTGAGCAACTGTGGCGGAGACTTAGTTTTTCTAGCATTTGGAAAGATACAGCCCCCTGATGTGTACTGACATTAACAAGTCATTCAATCATATGTCATTTACTTTTCTAAACAAAATCTACAAAAAATATGTTGTGTTTCGTGATTTATCTTTACTGCCTTAACAATCTGCTTATCTATGATATTATCTTCACTGAGGATCATGTCCTATTAGTTATGTCCTATAAAAAGTTATTCATATGAGATTATTGGGGGTGGGGGCGTGTTATGGTCTGCTTTGGTTTGGCTTAATTTTAAGACAGGCTGTAGAGCCCAGGCTGGCCTTGAACTTGCAATGATCCTCTTGCCTCAGCCTCCTGAGTGGTGGGTTACAGGTGTGCATCACAGTGTCTAGGAGATTATTGCTTTTAACCTTAATATAAACTAGACCTAATTTACATACTTGGTATATTTATATACCCATTGGAAGCTATATAAAAAGCTAAGGGTGGTATTTGAGCTTTGATTGCTTCCTTATCCATCTCAGCCCCCTCGTACCCACTGCTCTCTGACCTGCAACTTTAAGAGTCACCCCTCCCACCCTGTGCCCATTCCCACCTCTGTGTGATCCTCTCAGATGCCCTCATGGAAATGTAGCACTTCCCAGATGGCACTTCTTCTTGCCTTTGGTGGACAAAACAGCGACCCATTTTGTGTTTCCCAGTCTTCCTTACTGAGGTCGTGGCATCATCCGATTGGGTCGTCACTGGCTACAATAAGAACGTCCTTCATGGATGAATCAGCTCTTCCTTCCCTCTTGCGTTGTCTCTCTAAGAGACCAGTTTCAAAGCCCATATTGACAGTCTCGATTTAGTGGTTTCTCAACACCCCAGATCTCCCATTTCCAAGGAAGCCTCCCTCCCCTCAGCATGGCCACATCTTGAAACGATTCTTGAAATGGAGCTGTTCTCAGCCAGGCTTGATGGCAAGTCCCTGTAGTCCCAGCACTCTCGGAGGGTCACAGGTTTGATCCCAACCTCAGCAATTTAGTAAGACCCTTTCTCAAAAAATTATATATATATATATATATGGGTTGTTTTGTTTTTGAGACAGGGTCTCTATGCAGTTCAGGCTGGCCTCAAACTCTAGGCAATCCTGTCAAGTTCTGAGATTACAGGTGTGAGCCACCACGCCTGGCTAGATATTCTCTTTGGAATGTGAGCGAACTGTTACCAAGAGAGAGGAGTTAATCTCCCTGCATGACCTCAGGAAGGGAACAGTTGTGTCTTTTTTTTTTTTTTTTTTTAGGTTTTTTGAGACAGGGTCTCGCTTTGTGGTTCAGGCTGGCCCTGAGCTCAGCCTCAAATTCACATCACAGTCCTCCTGCCTCTGCCTCCCGAGTGCTGGGATGACAGGCGTGAGCCACCACGCCCGGCACTGTGGTATGTGGAACTGGTTGCTGCTGGGTGTGGGTCTCCACACCCAGTATTGTTATGTGGTTACCGGGGAGTCGAACCCGGGCCCTTGCGCTTGCAAGACAGGCGCCGGAACCACTGAGCTAACTCCCCGGCCCCGGAACAGTTTTGTCTTTATATACTACTCCAGAAGTAAGTCTTCCTCTGACCTTCATGTAAACACTATCTCTCACTTTCAGAGATGTTTGTCCTTTTGCAAATCCTGTGCCTGATAGACCCAGAACATGCAGATATGTCAGATACTCGGAGAGCCGCCTCCTCCACAGGTTCTCTGGGTGTCTTCTGGGTTCAGATGTCTGATCTGGTCTGCCCTTGCTGCCTGGAACTCTGCCATCTCCTGTGTAGCTGTTAGACGTGCACATGTCATCGAGTGACATCTCATTCTACAATCGTTCTCTCCGATGTCTCCTGCTCAAGTTTCAGCTATCACTGCTGCTGCTGGCTGTAATTTCCTTCTTATGTTGCAAAACTCACATAGTTTATTTCTGCCTGAATGTAGTTAACTTTAAAAAACAACCATCAATTCCATACCTGATTTGAACATTTTTTTTAATCACTAGGGCCCTCATTTCTAATAGTGGTTTGTGTTTTTATTCAGAAGCAGAGAATATGGTTTAGTAGCGTCATTCCAGTTCAACAGTCTTTCGGCTGGAATTCATCCCCTGATTCATGCTCCAAAAATCTCTCAAACATAGAGTCACATTACAGAGCCTGTAGAGGGTTAGAGCTTAGTTCTGCTTCTGCGTCTTCCCATACTCCCTTGGGCCACACCACACCACAGTGTCAGAGTCCTCGCACTGACCTGAATTCACTGCTCCTTTCTTCAAATGCTCTCTGCAAACCCAGTATGAGTCAGGCCTTATGCTAGAAACTGGGGCTATAAATCAGAATAAGTTATTATCTTTCCTAAGAGAGGAATAAATATGTAAATAGAAGCCCAGAGTGTGATTAGTACTGTAAGGATACAAAGTGCGTACTCTTTCCCCAAGGCATTAAGCTGACATTATCCAGTGTGACAGTCTGAGAAAGTCTTGAAAGATGAGTTGGAATTTGTTATATGACCATGAAAGTATATTCTTGGCAAAGTACAAATATGTACACAAGCATGAAGATATTAAATTGAATCCCTTATTGAAAAGCTGTAAATATTCAGAGTAGGCTGTATGATTGAGGGAGAGGGGTAAAAGGTACAAGAATGGGACAGGGGATTAGATAATAAAAGACCACTTATGTATTGAAGCAGTGTAGACATTTTCCAGGAATGGATCACATTTATATTTTAAAAAGAAGTTGCTTCATCCTAATAATTTGTTCAGGCAAGAATTATTTATAGATATTAAAGCCAGTAGAAGAAAGCTTAAAGGATAGAAGATACTTATGTAGTTTCTTTTTTTTTTTTTTTTTATGTTTTTCGAGACAGGGTCTCACTTTGTGGTTCAGGCTGGCCCTGAGCTCAGCCTCAAACTCATGTCACAATCCTCCTGCCTCTGCCTCCCGAGTGCTGGGATTACAGGCGTGAGCCACCACGCCTGGCACTGTGGTATGTGGTACTGGTTGCTGCTGGGTGTGGGTCTCCACACCCAGTATTGTTATGTGGTTACTGGGGAAGGAACCCGGGCCCTTGTGCTTGCAAGACAGGCGCCAGAACCACTGAGCTAACTCCCCGGCCCCTTATGTAGTTTCTATATATTGCTTCACATGACACTTATTAATCACACTGGAGAAAACGCTAACTTAACAATGGAAAGACCCTACAGGTCTCATCCCAACCAATTAATCACAGTTAACATCATAGTAACAGGACAAATTGACATCATAAAGCTCCTGATATGCATTGAGAAACATTTCAATTTCTTTCAAAATGCATAACCAAATCTAATCATAAGGAAACAGCAACCCAAAGTCCTCCCTGACTTTTTGTACAGATTTTTCCCTCTAACTTTTACCTCTTAACCACTTCCTGGACCACATCTGGTATACTCTTTTTCTAGGTTATATGTAAAGTCAGATGTGCCACTGAGCTTGACAAACACGAGTAGTTTTCACGAGTACCTAAGTTTTTACCTAAAAGATCTAAAGGGCTAACTGATTAATATTAATGCTTAGCGCTTCTCCTTTCCTAGATCTTATGATACTATCTTTGCTCTTATGTCACCAAGTGTCAGAATAAATGGCTTATCTATTTCTCCCATATAATAAGCTCCTTGAGAGCAGAAGGGATTGTCATTTTCATGACCCCGTGACATCTTTCATAGAGAATGAGATGTCAACAGGTGTACAAGAAATGTTTGAATGAAATCAGTAAATTACTAAATCCCTACACTACTTCTGTTCATAACATTTTATATTTTCCTCTTTCTTTCCAGGGTATTGAAGTTCATATCCTAGTTCTGTATTCTTGTAACTGGTCTTCCTACTTCAATTCTGTAGTTCTTTGCAGTATCACGTACAGTAATGCCAGCATGGTAAAATTCCATATGTGGGAATATCTGTATGGAAACTTTCAATGTCTTCCTGTTATTTGAAGAACAAAGTCCTTTGCTCTCACAATGCCTGGCTCATAATGAAATAATTTAAACTGAATTAACTTTGTTTGAATTTTAAAACTGGGTGTGATGGTACACTCCCGTAGTCCCCGCCCTTGGGAGGCTGAAACAGGAGAATTGCTGCAAGTTCAAGCTCAGCCTGGACTATATGGTGAGATCAAGGCCAGTTTGAACTACTTAGACCCTATATTACAGAAAAGAAAAAAAAAAGAAATTTTAGTTTAAGACTAAAAATAAGAAAGCTATTCACTATTATAAACCTTTGGAAACTTGACTGTTTTTGCTTCATAGTAATTTGATCTAATGCGAACTTTTTTTTTTTTTTGCTATTCTTTTGTTTTTATTCATTTAAATCACAGTCAAAAAAATGGGAGACTACTATATAATATGTTTTTAAAACTTTTTATACTCTTTTTCTAGGTTATATGTAAAGTCAGATGTGCCACTGAGCTTGACAAACACAAGTAAGTTTCACAAGTACTTAAGTTTCTACCTAAAATATCTAAAGGATTAACTGACTAATATTAATACTTAGTAGCTTAAAGATGGAGGTGTTAACAGTAGCCTGCTCACGACAAAAGAAAGGGGTTGTTTAGGACACCTGAACCATTTTTGCACAAAAGCAATTGGTTAGATTTATTCAACGGAAGTACATCGAGTGAGCCGGAGTTCTCTCCCTTCAGCCGTCTTGAGGCTCCCCTCTGCTTGCTGCCTCAGTGCCAGTGTCGGTTCCACAGTGTAAAAGTCGAGCAAGATGTTTGAGCTGAGAATTTGTACTATAGCTCCATGAGCTAAGTTAAGCTTCATTCCTAAGAGATCTCACCCGTGTGAATGTTAAGCCAGGAGCCTGGAGTGGGGGTTTTCCACCCAGTTCTCTCACTAACTTGCTGACTACTCTAACTCACTTTTAAATTACTTTTCCTATGATTTGGTTCCCTAAACTTTTCTGATCCCCTGGATATATAGTTTCAAGAGCTTTTTGGATTTCAAACTTAATTATTGCTTGTATTTTTAGACTATGGAAATATTAACCTTTTCAAACTAAAATGTTCTAAAATGTTACCTGCTTCACAGGTATACTTATCAAACGTCATTCTTACAGATTACTTGTTACTTTCAATTTATCTTCTGTAAACTGTTTCCAAAGGTGGATTATTTATGGTTCACACCACAGAAAGTGATCCAAAATAGAAGACTTAGAGTTACAAAATAAATGCTGGACCATATGTGCTTAATTTGGGGATGTAAACAGCTTCTGCATACAAAGCTGTCACTGATAATTGATATGGATAGTCACTGTTTGTCTGAATCTTTTTGGTGAGATTTTCTAATTTGTCTTACAGGGACAAGATGAAGTGAGTTGTTTTGTATGCACAGTAAATATGCACCTGTATAGGAAAATGCAGGCATGCTGAGTGCTTCAAGCTGGGTGTACCCTGGCCTGTGCTCTTCCTCATTCAAGTCTGAAAACAGCTCTTACCACAATCAGGAGCTCATGGGATTCAATACTGTTTAAAACAATTTCCCTAACCTCTTAAAATTAGATGATGAATTTAATTTAATTTAATTTAGATGATAAACTTAAATTTAGGTGCAGCATATTAACTTTCTAGGGAAATTTTTAAAAGTCTGGTAATTATCAGAATGGAAAGGTCAATGAAAATATACTTAATAGTTATAAAGATGAAAACTCTAGGACTGCTGGAAATAGTGTTAGATAGTCCTGTATTAACTGCCTGGCAGACACAAATGAATTCAAATCTACAACAGATCATTCTGAATGGATGCTTTAGAATCTGTACCATTTTATAATGAATCTCATACTAATTTGATAATAGCACATATATTTCAAGTAACTAAGAGATTATTAAATTTGTATTTAATGAAATTATAAGCATTTTAAGCTGAAGAAATTATTGTATCTAAAATAATACGTTAATTTCTAATGAGTTTACAGCGTCTCACAAACTCCTTTTTCTTTCAGAATTCTGCTGCACTTGGGCTTTGTACTGGCGAGCCTTCTCTTTCTGGTGGTGAACCTGACTTGTGCAATGCTAGTCCACGGAGATGTTCCAGAAAATCAACTGAAATGGACTGTGTTTGTTCGAGCATTAATCAATGACAGCTTGTTTATTCTCTGTGCCATCTCTTTAGTTAGTTACATATGCAAAATTACAAAAATGTCATCAGCAAATGTCTACCTCGAATCAAAGGTAAGTATATTTTAAAATTTTGTACTTGAAATCTACTTTCAGATTCTTATACACCGTATTTTAATGGATAGTTTATGTTGCTTTTTAAAATTTATTTGGTTTAGTGAGACAGTGTCTGACTGTCAGGCAGTTCAGGCTGGCCTTGAACTCACTATGTAGCCCGACTGGCTTTGAACAGTAGCATGAGGCTTCCTGCCTCAGCCTCCCAAGCACTGGGATGACAGTGTGCACCACCCTACCAAGGTTCTGTTGCTTTTTAAAAAAGTATTCTGAATGATAGTTTCTGAGCATGAAAGAACAGCCATTAGCAATTAAAGGATTTTTAAAAATTTGATCCTTAGTAAACTGGTTTACAAAAGAACCTTTACTACACATGTATTTTCTGACTGTATAAGAGCCTAGTTAAATGAAATAACCAGAATGTATACAAACGAGTTAAAAGTAGTCCAAATATATGACACTGCAGTAACAACTTAAAATTTTATTCAGTAAGAGTGATAGTTTTGCTGTCAAACAAAGTTACCAGATTATGTCCACATGGATGTGGGTTAGCGAACTAGAAAAATCATATAGGTAAAGTGGTGTTTGTTTGTAGGAAGCTTTAGAAAATGTTACATCACCCGATAATGAGAAGTGCGTGTTACGCTTGAAACAGCTTCCCTGCTTGTCCCTTTCCTTCTATTTTCAGAAAAGCCAAGTGTTAACCCATTGGTTAAGAGAGAGCCCAGTCGGCTCCTTGTGCTTTTGACGGTGTCCAGGGAGAGACCTGCCCCGCCGGCGGGTGTTGGGGTGGGGGTGGGTGTGTACCCGCACACCTTTCACAGTCCCTTGCCCGGGGAAACTTTCTTAAATTCTGTGTCACTGCCTGTTTACTGAACCTTAAACTATACAATTCTCTGAAATATTATTATTGTATTGTCATTATCCTTAACACAGTCCTCGTAAAGTAGGAACTATAATTAAATATATGGGTATCAATCTGTCCTTTAAATTTAGGCTGAGGTTTTCATTTTACTTTGGAAACATATTTCAGTGAAATGTTGAATGTCTATCAAAAGAGACAAAAAAAAAAAAGAGTGGTTAAGCTGTAGGCATAGTATTAGTTTTTCAGTTTTTTAATGGTTAGTGCTTCTGGTTAGAGATTTGACAGCAATTTCATACCTTGTGGGTGATGGGAGAGAAACAGGACCAAAGGTGAGATCGGATGAGGAAGTGTAAGACAGACTTCAGTCCGGAGACTGTTTATCCACTCAGCATTTCAAAGCTCCTCACCGGGAGTCACCTTCCGAGCCCCAGCATTAGCAAATGAGCTTTCACAGCTGACCCGTGTCAGAGCGAAGTGAACCAATAAACATGCTAGTGCTGGACCAGCATTTGAATTCATGTCCTACTGCAGGGCTCTCGCTGTATCCTCTGTTGTTGATCATGCTGCATTGATTCCACCTATATGACCCTGTGCTCATCCTCTTTTAGGTTCACGTGCATAAAGAATTTTAATTTACATGTATATGTTAGCATGCTTGTGGGCGCACATGTGTGCACGTTTGTATGTGTATGTGTGCGTATACTCAGGATCAAACCCAGAGCCTGTGCTGTACCACTGAGCTCTGCTCCAGCCCTGTTTGTACACGTACTAGAGGCACCATTTATATTCCACATAAATTCTGACTAGATTTTTTTGATGCCCCTGGGGATGAAGCGCAGGGTTTGCATGTGTAGGCAAGTACTCCACCCGGCGCTCCCCAGCCCTGCCACACCCCAAAAGAGCAAACCGTTTCACATGTTCCCTTCGGGGGTAACTGTACCTTACTTCCTCTGCTCCACCAGTGCTTATATTCAGTATTTATTTTGCTTATTTTCACTGATAAGCCTTTACATTTGAATGTAGCTTTAGTTAATTAACAGGCATATATAATTCCATGTAGAGATTTTGGAGGGATTTCTTATCCACATTTCTGCATACTGTTCCTGTCATAGTAAACTATTTCTTGTGACTTACCGGCAGAATCTAAGCATTTATTTCTTGTCTGTTGGGCAAGGTTTATCTTTGCCTTAAAATGTTGCTTTTGTTAAGAATAATAGCTGTGTGGGCCGGGGATATAGCTCAGTGGTTCCGGCGCCTGTCTCGCAAGCGCAAGGACCCGGGTTCGATTCCCTGGTTACCACATACCTATACTGGGCGTGGAGACTCACGCCCAGCAGCAACCAGCACCACATACCACAGTGCCGGGCGTGGTGGCTCACGCCTGTAATCCCAGCACTCGGGAGGCAGAGGCAGGAGGATTGCTGTGATGTGAGTTTGAGGCTGAGCTC
>PVIR01032138.1:0-18897 GCA_004026965.1 Petromus typicus
CACATCACAATCCTCCTGCCTCTGCCTCCCGAGTGCTGAGATTACAGGCGTGAGCCACCACGCCCGGCACTGTGGTATGTGGTACTGGTTGCTGCTGGGTGTGGGTCTCCACACCCAGTATTGTTATGTGGTTACCGGGGAATCGAACCCGGGTCCTTGCGCTTGCAAGACAGGCGCCGGAACCACTGAGCTAACTCCCTGGCCCAGCCATATAAGTATTTTTATTGCATTACTCCTAGAGATAATAAACTGATTTTTTTTTTTTTTGAGACAAGGTCTCACTTTGTAGTTCAGGCTGGCCCTGAGCTCATCACTCTGTAACCTAGGTGAACTTCAAATTCACAGTAATCCTCCTGCCTGTGTCTCCTGAGTGTTAGGATTATAGGCATGAGCCGCTACGCCTGACGTTGGGGCATGTGGTACTGATTGCTGGTGGGCAAGAGTCACCAAATGCTGCGTTGTTGTATGTGATTACAAGGATTGAACTCGGGACCGTGGATTTGCAAAGCAGGAGCTGGAGCCACTGAGCTAAATCCCCAGCCCCAAATGTCTCATTTTAATAGCAAAAATTTACTCATGTTTTGTCTTTAGAAACTAGCCTGTTAGGCCAGATGTTGTGGCATACACTTATAATCCCAGCACTCAGGAGGCAGGAGGATTGTCATGCGTTAAAGGACAGCCTGAGCCACATAGTGAGACCCTGTCTAAAAAGAACAAAAATATGTTGTTGCTGGTGATGTCAAGTCAACAGATATGTACTCAGTCTGACAAACGGATATAACTATACTCAGTTCACACCTTGGGACCTAGAAAGATCCAATGAAAAATATGATTTGGCAGCCTGACTTGGTCCACAGTCAAAGATAAAAGTTTTAAAAACCTTCAAGCGGAAATTGAGGTATTTTTGATGCACTGGAATTCAATCAAGAATAAAATTTACTATCAAAATTCATTACTCTTACAGAAAATTGGTTAGTCTGCCCAATTTTATACATTGATTTGCATTTTCATTCAGCAGTCGACAGTAATGTTTTATAAATCAATCATTTCTTCAAATGAAATTGCCCTAAATGTTAACTTTTTCTTTATGATTACATTTATGTTTGTCTTCTTCGCTGTGGGTTTTGCTTCTTATTTTCCTCTTACTAACTCTTTACATTTTATTTTTTAGTGCCTGCACACTATCATAATCTTTTCAGCAACAAAAACTTGATAGCTTTGGAAAGTAGAATTTAATTTTTTGTATTCGGCAGGTAAATATGCCATGCGAGACCTGGTCAACCGACTTCCCGGTGGCAATGGCCCCAGCATACTGTCTGACGAGACAATGGCAGCCATCTGCTGTGCTCTGCACGAGGTGACGAGCAAGAACATGGAGAACGCCAAAGCACTGGCCGACTCAGGGGGCATAGAGAAGCTGGTGAACATCACCAAAGGCAGAGGCGACAGGCAAGTCTGCTGCACAGAGGGGCCACACGGGACTCCCGTTCCTGGGACTGTCCTGTGCTGGGGTGTTTCTGGAAGCTGCCTTTCTAGTTGGCTAAGCAGTCTCTGTACTTAAAACCTACTATGAGGGGAGACATTATCTGGTATGTGGCCTTTTTTATAGTTTTTATATTCCTGAAACACCCACCCCTCATCCTCCATTGGTTTCAGATTCTGTCCTAGAATGCACAATCTCACAAGCTGGTTGGCTTACACACAAAAGAAATGTATTTCTCACAGTGCATAGGGCGGACAGAGTCCAAAATGAACGCACCACCAGATTTGATGTCCAGTGTGGGCCTCTAGCTTGCCATGACCTCATGTGGTAGAGCGGTGAGAGGCCTTGGCCCAGGCTTGGTCACACCCACCCTCTGCCTCTGGATGGCACTGATGGGCAAAGCAGTATGAGTGGGGAGTAGGGCCAGTGCAGGAACAGGGTTCTTGTCTTGGAGCCATAGCACTGACTGTAACCCATGAAATGCTAAGTGGAGACACTCAGTTACCCCACGTCCAGGTGGGTATCCAGTAGACATCTCAAATGTCACGTGTCCCAAGCAAATGCCTTCCATTCTCCCCACAGGCTCCCCCACCCTGCAAGGGGCAGTTTCACTCCATGGTCTCTGTAGTGAAAAGACCTGGGATCACCAGGACACTCTGGCCACATATCTAAGCAGTCAACAGATTCTGTCACATCCTTTTGCTCCTATCAAACTTGACACTTTGCCACCTGCTCTGCCGAGACCTTAGTCTCCACAGGGAGGAACGCAGAAGGTCACTCTGAGCCTGTGTAAGGGAAGCCGGATCGCAGCACTCCCTGAGGAGTGCTCTGGGGCTTTAGTTTCACTGAGTTTTTAGCCAGCCCTTGCAGTGACCCACAGGGTGGTCATACAGTTCTAGTCCCATTTGCTCCTCTCTCTGGCCCGTGCTCTGCTGCTCAGCCGCACTAGAGTTAGGTTACCTGGCTCCGGCCTTGACTAGTGAGGACCCTGTGAAGACTGAGTCTCAGCTGGAGGCAGATGCAGGTGGCCCCCCTCGGGAACAGCTCTGGACTTCCTCACAGGCCGCCCTCTCCCAAGTTACAAAGGACCTTTGTAACTCATCTTCTGTTGCTAGGAGCAGAGAACTGGCTTCGGGCCTGTGCATCTCTCTTCTTCCTCTCATTCACTGGTCTAATTGGGAGAATAAGAAAAGCAAATCAGATTTCGTATCTGGCACATATATCTGAAGTCAGCATTTCAAAGCAAAAATGTACTGTGAGGCCAGAGGGATTGGATTAACCTTCAGGCTGACTCCGCAAACACCAATCCGTGAGCCCCAGCTTCTGCTGTGGTGACTGAAGGCCTTAGCTGAGGCAGGAAGCTGTGCTGCCCACATACTTGCCTGTGAGGCCACTATTTTAGAGAACTAGACCCCATGTAAGCACAGCACCTTGTGGTCAGTGCTGCTTAACTCGAGCCTCAGCATTCACAGCAGAAGTAATATGCCGCGCTTTCTCAGGCAAACCTTAGGACATGTACGTTTGCCTACAGAGAGGTATGGGTGATGAGGCAATGAAAGTATTTAGATGAAATCCTAATAATAGACAAAAATTAATCCTGGAAGGTCACTTAGGCTGCACAGTCATGGTTGAACGACCGGCAGCCCTCAGTAGAACACAGACACAGGCGGGGCAGACACATGCAGAGACCCTCGGTTTGGGCGGCTTCTGGCCGGAGTTTGCCGCAGGCGTGGCTGCCTGAGCACCTCTGGACAGCCCTGAACCTGACAGACTCCCAGGTGCACCCGATTGCTGGACGCAATCCAGAGTCCTGAGAGTAGTGACCTCTTGGCCACCCATTTGCAGGCTGACTGTCTCCAAGTGGAACCTGAGGCCATAATGCCCACATTCATTAATGTCCACACTCTCTCCCTAGATCCTCGCTGAAAGTGGTGAAGGCAGCAGCCCAGGTCTTGAATACATTATGGCAATATCGGGACCTCCGGAGCATTTATAAAAAGGTAAGCAACGGGAATGGCTCTGGGTAATTAGCATTCATCAGAGCACACATTCATAATCATTTATTGTAATGAAATGCCATTATTCATTTTGAGAGGGTTTTTTTTTTTCTCTTTTTTAACTCCACAGGATGGGTGGAATCAGAACCATTTTATTACACCTGTGTCAACATTAGAGCGAGACCGATTCAAATCACATCCTTCCTTGTCCACCACCAACCAACAGATGTCACCCATCATTCAGTCAGGTCAGTGGGGAAAGAGTTCTCTGTGAGAACACTGGTGCGGCAGGACGTAGGCCGAGTAAGCCCGTTTCCAGCACTGCACACTCAGCCGAGGTTGTCACACACTGCTCTGAACAGGGAGCCTGCTTCCTCCTTCCCTTTGGAAAATGTATACAGCTGACCTGATTGGTCAGCTAGTGTGTATAATACAATCCGGGGCCTCTCCCCAGATTCTTCCTCCAGAAGGGGCCCTGGAATCTGCATTTTGATGGAGACCAGAGGACCCCAGCTGGTGCCTGCAAGCGTCCCATCTACCTGCTGACCTTGACTTGCAAATCTCTTCCCAAGTCTTACTTTTTGTTTTAATTTTCTTAAGAAAACTTCTTAAAAACAGGGTCCTTAATCAACATCTTTAGACCAGCCTCATGGACAGATGCTTCCTTGTGAAGCAGCTCCTGGCCCCATCACAGACCCCGGCACATCCATCTGTGGGAACAGGCCTCACAGTGCAGCTCTGACTTGTGCGCTGGGACTTTTAACAACCACACCACCTGCCTGCTTGTACTATTTCATTTAACGGGAAGAATGTTTTGAGATTTAGGCTAAATTTTTTAGTTAATCCTTAACTAAATGAAACAGGGAAAGTAGTAATAAATATCTTAATTTTATTTGGCTTTAAATTAACCATTCTGATGTATAAAGATTTATGTTGTGGTCTGGGGCTGCCGCTCGTGTGGACAGATGTGACCAATAAGACTAATCCACATGCCCATTGATTCTTGCCACATAATTGGATGTCCCCAGTTGTACTAAGAGTTGTTTTTGTTTTGTTTTGTTTTTTGTTGTTTTTTTTTTTTATTTTTTTGAGGCAGTGTCTCGCTTTGTGATTCAGGCTGGCCCTAAGCTCAGCCTCAAACTCACATCACAGCAATCCTCCTGCCTCTGCCTCCCGAGTGCTGGGATTACAGGCGTGAGCCACCACGCCCGGCACTGTGGTGTGTGGTACTTGGTTGCTGCTGGGGTGTCTCCACGCCCAGTATTGTTATGTGGTTACCGGGGATCGAACCCCGGTCCTTGAGCTTGCAAGACAGGCGCAGGAACCACTGAGCTATATCGCCGACCCAAGAGTTTTTATTTTTAACATTATCTGTGCCTGCTGGGAATGGTGGATGCTTAAGACTTAGTTTAAAATTGTGAGTTGTTTTCTTCAAAGAGACCAATGCCCGGTTTTTAACATCCTCACTGAGCCAGGGCTTTTCTTTCATAAAAATACTCAGAATCCTTTGTGAACCTAGGAAGAGGTGCCACGGAAACCAAGAGATTTGCTGCTTCACCAAAGGCACATATTCAAACCCAGAATCATTTCGGACAGGTTAGCACAGAGTCCGTAGGCACAGCTACTGTGTACCTATGCTGGGCGGCATTACCGAAGTGCTGGCCTCGTTCCTGAGCAGCCCTTCAAGTTCTGTTCAGAGACAGGGCATGTTTCACCCCGTCTCTCCAGGCACTGCCAGGGCAGTGTGGGATCTGCTTCAGGGCATGTCTGAGGCTGCTCTGGCATAAGGCAGGGACCAAGTCCTGTCGCCCAAGAAGTGAGCAAGGTGAGGTGCACACAGACAGTGCTTTGCCCAACCCCATGTCCAGGCATGGCTGCGTAGGAAGAATGCTCAGCACCAGTGCCAGTGCCAGTGCATGCTAGCCTCTGGTGCCACGCTGGAGGGCCTGCGGCAAGTGCGAAAGCATAATTCACTCATGCCCGGGAGGTGGATTTTTCATGAGAAACGAGGTGGTAGTGTGAAGTGTTTCTCTTCCTATGCCCAAATGGAGACCTGAGTAAACACACTGTTAGACAGTCGGCCCAAGCTGGGGTAACAAGTCCTCTGGGTCTTGTGAGGCCCAGCTTCACAGCGAGCCAGGCTTACGGAGCTCACATTATTCCCCGACCGCCGATCACCATAAAGAGATTTATGAGTTTTATGGACTGGGCACACTTAATCAAACACATTTAGAGATGCAGATAGTTTGGAAATAATTAAAAATCAAAATATGCCATAAAACCCGTTGACTGAAGAGCTGTACATAAAAGATAATAGATGAGCGATTTACAAGCAACCGAACTGCAGTCATAAAACAGCAAGTATAACTTCTGCAGGGCTAGTTATTCCTCGCTTACCACAGGCTGGGTGGGTCACTGAGACCACTGCTGGGCACACCTGCATGACCTCACCTGCCGGTGGCTTGCTCTTCAGCTGGGGCCTGAGCCCCAAGGTCATCTTGGTCGCTTGCAGTGGTGGCCTGCAGGGTTGGCTCCTTGCCCTCGGGTGTGGCTACTCAGCACATGGGACCTCAAAGAGCTGACTTCTAGCACCAGCTGTGTGACATTTCTAATTTTACTGACCTTTGTTTTTCTGGCGAGGATTTCCAGAGGCGCCGACAGTCTGATTTCTCTCTTCCCGTTTCTCTCTCTCCCTCCTCCTCTGCTTTCCCTTCAGTGGGCAGCACCTCCTCCTCACCAGCACTGTTAGGAATCAGAGAGCCTCGCTCTGAATATGATAGGACTCAGCCACCTATGCAGTATTACAGTGGCCAAGGGGATGCCACACACAAAGGCCTGTACCCTGGTAAGACGCCAGCCGGCTGTGTGCTGCAGTACCTTGAAAAGCCGCGTTTCCGGATGCCCAGCCAGCATCCTGGAAGGTAGCCCATGCTTGTATTGAGATGGTCCCCCGGCAGCGAACCGGACTTCTGTCTCTTCCCTGAGTCTGGGACTGTTGCCTTTCCCACTTGTTGTAAGTAAAACAAGTTAATGTAGTTGTATGGTGGCCAGAAATAAAGAGGGCTGGATCCAAGCCGGAAGTCATTTTTGGCTGCCCAGAGTTGCGGTCCCATTGCTGTGCTCCCTCCCTTCCCAGGCCGCAGCTTCTGCGCTGGCTCCTCTTACATTCAGAGTAAGAGTGAAGATCGATTCCACTGTTTTTATGAAAAAAGTTTGGATTATAAAAATGTACAGTGTGATTCGCAGTGATTATTTTTATAACAAAAATATAGTGTTTCATATTTTATATACTAATTTAATGCCAGCCCAGAAGGTTACCAAGTTTTTTTTATTTTTGTCCTCATTCTCAATTATCTGACATATTATAACTATTCTAGAAGTCTCAAATAAATTGGTGTGAGCTACCCCCCAAAAGTACTCTCTTCTCAGAAAACCTATTTATTAAAAAGAAATGCAAATAATAGCTTAACTACTGCCGGGAAACAATCTCAGTTGTGCTGTTGTCTCTGATATTGTGATTTCACAGGACTGTTTACTAATCGACTATTGTTGCCATGACAATTAATAGCTCGGAAAATTGCAGATGCTACATTTCAAACACCAACCGTTGTGCAAATGCACATCCAGACAAATGCATGGCTTCTTCAGATTTGCGGTGGCCTGCTTTATTTTACAGATCACCTCTTTAGCCTGCATGCCCTTCTGTATTTCTTTTGCTTCTTCAATAAACTAATTTGCCTCCAGTATGTTTAATTTCCCTCATTAAAAGAATAAAGTTTGCCAGCCTTAACAATGGAAGAATAACTGATGACGTCATCAGGGGTGCACCACAGGCTCGTGAAGACAATTATGTAATCGCCAAGACCTTTTCATTTCGTGGCGTACTTCCCTGTGGCAGATCTAAGATTGTGCTTCCATGTGGCTGTCTGCCTAGGACGTGTCTTTGCTTGCTCTTCCCAGAACCTGGGATTTCAGATCAAAGCTGTCTTAAAGCATGGAACTCATTCTAATATGGCTTCTCCCGCCTCCTCCCTGACCCACTGCGCAGGCTCAGAGCCCCGGAAGAGCGGCCTTCCTCAGTTCAAGAACCTTGCTGCTGCTCAGAGCCCAAGAAGCACCCCCAAATCTGAGCAAAGCATGAGAATGACCCCTGTCGGATGGGCCATTCCTTGACCTTGCTACTGTGCCCTACCGAACACTGGGTAAACAGCAGGCAGGCTGGACGCAGGGAGCCCAGGCTGCCGCCCCTCGGTCTGCGCTGATACTGCGGAAGGCAGCCTGTCAGCGGCAGCGCAAGCCCGATCGCGGGACACCGCTCAGCCTAACGGACCACAGTAATAAGCACTAGTTTTAATTTCATAAAATATTTTCTTACAGGCTCCAGCAAACCTTCACCAATTTACATCAGTTCCTATTCCTCACCAGCAAGAGAACAAAATAGACGGCTACAGGTGAATTTGCATTATTTGTAAAGAAAGCCGACTAGCACTAACACCGTAAGGGGTCCACGTCGGTTGACTTCTCAGAGCCTGAGAAGCGTCACCTGGGGATCTTCGCTCCTCACAAAAGCATCCCTAGGTTAAACAAAGCACCTCCACAGTAGCCTCCCGTTCCCAGCTATTGACATCGGTGCTTCTGAGAGCAGTATGCCATTCATGGGAACATACTCTTCACCAACAGTGCCCCTCGCCCACTCGTTTCTTCCCTCCCTATTGTTAATCTCTAAAATCTTTTGCATCCTTAGAGTGAGGAAAGGTCAGTAAACACACTTCACTGTCCCCTGCCATTGTTCTCCTTTTTTGTGTGCTTCGTGCTCTATCTTCATGACTTCCAGTCTACACTCAAGAACCCTGAGGTTTTGACCTTGAGGCCAGACATGTTCGTCTCAGAGGTCAGAGCGGACTCAGCGCCACAACGTGCAGCCCCTTCTAATGAGGAGGTGCTGTGGCTATAGCAACCTCAGGCCTTGCTTTCAGGAGTGTCCTATAACCAGTTTTCAGGGTCTTCAGAGTCAGCCTACCTCTTACCTTCTATAAGACGAAACAGGATTTTCCAAGACGAGACTGCATCTTGTCCTTCAGACAAAGATGTTCTAAGACACCCTCCTATTCCATCATCTTTTCTAATTACATGGAAGAAAAATGTATGCTTTTTATTTTTTTTTTAGACAAGGTCTCACTATGTTGCCCTAGCTGGTCTCAAACTCACGGGCTCAGTCATCCAACCTCAGCCTCCTCAACAACTGGCAGGTGTGCACTACCATGCCTGACTTACGCCAGAGGGTTTTTTTTTAGTAAGGAAATCACAGTTATAACTCTGCTATAAAAAGAGAGTTAGCTTTAATTATAACATTGAAATCCTCATAATCTATTTGGTTCCACAGTGTGTTGCTGATACACATGTGGTACATGTGTGATGTCTTACGAAGTGAGAGGTTTGGGGTGATATAGAAGACAGGCGTAAGAACCACGTAATTTGAGAAGTCGATGCAAGGTTAAAGCTGAGGCATCACGAAAGGAATAGGGTTGGGTGAGCTCGTCAAGCAGACTTAGGATGTATCTGCTCACATCTCTGCTAATTTTACTTCTCTCCTGCCTTGAGGTGGGTGCTCCTCAAATAGCACAACCTCACAGCAGAGTTTACAAAGCGTAATGCTGTTCACCAGACCCACGTACATGTTTTCTTTTCAATGGGGAAATGGACTTAGTCTTCCTCTCTGAAGTAAAAGATGATTCTGTAATTACAATTATCACAGGCAAAAATCCAAACCCCCAAATTTATCATATCCTAAAGATTCCCTGTGCAAAAGCAAACCCCTTAATTCACCTGCACAGCTCGCAGGCCTCACCACAAGACACAGAGCAGGGACACAGTGCAGAGTGGAGTAGCCAGAGACCACCTCCCACAGAGATTGGGGCGCTCCTCTGCACCCACCTTGCTAGAAGCCTTAGCACAGGACATGAGCAAACTCTGCCAGCCCTTCTGTGGAGAGTTTGAAATCTTCCTTGGCCCAAGTGTACCTGAAACAAATGTGAACCTTAGGTCCCAAATACTATTTTTAAATGTGGCACAGGGAGCCCCCCCTATTATTTTTCTTTAAATGCGCATTTTTTAAAAAAAGTTGGCTTCATATATTTGCCTTTCCATTTTGTCAACAGCATCAACAGTTGTATTATAGTCAAGATGACTCCAACAGAAAGAACTTTGATGCATACAGATTGTATTTACAGTCTCCTCATAGCTATGAAGATCCTTATTTTGATGACCGAGTTCACTTTCCAGCTTCTACTGATTACTCCACACAGTATGGACTGAAATCAACCACAAATTACGTAGACTTTTATTCCACTAAACGACCTTCCTACAGAGCAGAACAGTACCCAGGGTCCCCGGACTCCTGGGTGTAGCGTCAAGACGGTTGCTCAACAGAGGAACTCTTTCTTTCTGACCTTGTCTGGATTGAGAGGAAAAGTCCGTCTTGCTGATCTGATGATGAAATGTGAAAGTGAAATGAAAGGAATGAGTGAAGAGCATATTTTTTTTTTCATTTTGAGGAATTTTCAGGGAAGTAAGGAAACTTTTGGGAGAGGACTTTCTAAGCTCTATTTAGGTGTTAGATCTAATTACTTATAGATTCTATAGTCTGGTGAGGGTGCGGGTGATGTGACGAGAGGTTTGAGAAATGGGTGAAACGAGATGGGGATGTGTAGGTCAAATCAAATTAAAGATCATTTTTTTAATGTGAATAAAGTTATGTTCTGATAGTTTGTACAGAAAAAACAAATAAAATGGATGCCCTTCATGTTTTATTGCTATTACTAAATGTCAAGATTGTATGCTATTATGTCTTGTAAATTTCTTTTGTTGGTGTAAATATGGAAATGCCACATTGGTTAAGTGCCATCATTTGTAATGCAGTGTGTCATTTGAAAAGAGATTTGAAGAAATGGACAGCTTAAAAATGGGAAACCCAAGGAACTGTTAACAATTACAAACAAACAGTGACATCTTTTGTTTCACAATGAATAGCGTACTTTGGAAGCACAAAGTCCAGTCTGGTACAGCAGCACCATGCCCATTCCCTGCCTCTTTCATAGGACACTTCACTGCCATTTTCTATGCACATGAAAGAAAAATAAATGTGGAAATTTCATCCTTGGAAACGTGTCCCCTTTTCTTCCCTTCTCTCCCCAGATGTAACATGAAAAAGCAGAATAAACACTTTGTGAGATGGACCACACCAAAGAATTAAGCTCTGAACTTCCCTCCTCTTTGCCTATCTTAGTACTGTATTTTTATTTCTTCAGATCTATTTTAACTCTAATGCACTCTGCAGTTTTATGTCTTTTTCAGATTGCTATAGGTATATATCGCCACTTTTCACATAAGAGAAATTACATCTGACAGCTTGGCCATAACTAAATTGGCAAAGACTCCTTTTGGCATCATTTTTAAGAACTCAATAATTGCATAAAAATAGTGGTTGGGAATTTACTTGGTTGACACTAATGGAGTAAAACCAGTTCTAAATAATTATTTTCCTGAATAATTCCCAGGTTAAAGGTAGGAGAGATAAGCCCCACAGATGTGATCGTCAGGAGATCATCCCTTTGGTACTGCACGGCACTGTGAGTTTCTTCATCTGGAGACAGGCAGGGGCACCAGCTCCAGCAGCCCAAGACTGACGCCCCTGCAGGCTTTGCAGTTTCCATCCTGAACCCTTGTACCTGGATCTTCCCTGGAAACAACCCATGTGGCAGGTCAAACGCTGAGATGTGGTCTAATTCATTACATTTTGCAAGCGTGATAAAACCACAAGTATGTGGGAAAAGGCCCAAGAAAAACAGTGTTTTTCTGAATGGACAGCTGCCCTAAAGTAGGATCCAAGGTGAAATGGAAATAGGAGTAAGGGCCTGCTAATTTGTGCAAATAGAAGCCTTTCTGAACAGGCCCTGGAGCCCACTGCCAGGTCAGACTGTCCCTGCTACCTGAGCTCTGGCCACACCATGACCTGGAAGAGCCCCAGAAACTGCCCTTGTCAGGTGGCAGAGGTGGCGGAATTTCCTGAGGAACAGAAACGAGGACTTTGGGGTGTCACATGCTTTTGAGTTTTGAATCCCATACTTCCCGGAATCCCATGTTTTAGTGTCTGGGTGAAAGTGAAGTTCCTCACCCTAGAAGTCAAGAGACTGCATTGGTGACCTGATAGTGACAGGCAGTGTTTCCAAACTGATCCAAGTTCTCGTCACACAATTTACTTACGGCTCCACTGAGACCTCCAGTCAGAGCCACAAGGAGGCCTAGCTGTGAGTGAAGACAGGACAAAAGACCTGATGCCCTTCAAAACTCCCAACCTGTCATTAGAAAAACAAAATTGATACAAGTCCAGATGAGAAGAAACTTAATCAACACACTGCGCCTACTCCCTCCAAACTGGGAGAGTAAAAAAAGCTCTAAAACAATCCTGATTTTTCTTGCTGCCCTAATGTCAGGATGCATCATCATACTGAAGCCCTCAGAACAGGACTTGGATTCCATGTAGCCAAGATCAACCCACTTCCACCTTGTCCAAGAGGGGCAGAGTTGAATAGTCAATGACTGGGCCCCCTTCACTTTTGCATTTTGTAAAATAAATTGACTTTATTGGGGTACATTTTAGGAATATATTATGATCACATTCCTCATTGGCGCTTTATACCTGTACAAGATATAGCTTCTTTTTTTTTCTCATTTAGGCAGCTCTTTTTAGTGAGACCCAGGCCCCACCTGACCAATCAGAACCACAGAAGGGGGAGAGCAGACATCAGGAGGGGATAATTCCACAGTGCAGTCAAGCAAGAGCCACTTGGCTTTCCAACGTGTTTCCCCACTACCTTCCTGTTCTGTCACCTGTAATTGAGCTGTTTTGGTTTAGAGTATGAAGTCTGCCCAGAAGTAAGGGATAGATTCCTGTGTGAGGATTTCTCTTCCTCTGGAGTACATCCTGCCTACACACACTTCTTTAAAGCCTTATCCTTCAAAACTGATGGACCTTTTCCCACTGATGACCACACAGCCCCTTAACTGGTCTCTAACCTGATTGCTGATACTTGCCCTAAAACAGCAAGCATTCCCCTTATTGTGCTGAGAGTACTGTTAAACCTTCACAGCAGATGTGTTAAATTCCTCCTAATGTCCTGATTCATACATCTTAAAGCAAATGTAGGAATTTGCTAACAATCACACAGTCAGTAAGTAGCTAAGGCAGGACAAGCACTACTGTCTAAAAGACAGTGCCAGTGTTTTTCAGATGCCAGAACTCAACAAAACCATTATTTACTAGACATTATTCAACACTGTCTTAAATTCAGCAAAGAAATGCTATGGCTAGCCATTAATAAAAAGTAACCATTAAAAAATGAACCCTTAACTATCAAGATAAAAATATCTGAGTACACGGACCATCAAAATTCTCACCTACTACTACCACTGACCCTACCACATGAACATTTGAAGAAACTTGAGTCCTGAGCATTCTCAAGTGTGTGATGATGTAGATTAGTCTGAGAACTCTCCCTAAGCAGCCCTGCAAACTCACTAATATAGGAGCACACATGTAAATCTATCAAATAGTGCTTTTGTTTCCACAATCAACCTGGACTACAAAAGGAGAAAATTTGAAAACTTGGCTATTACTGTTTACTTACTAGATTTTTTCACAGCACTGTTTACAATAGCTTTGTTCAGAGTTGTTTGAAACCTGGAAACAACTCAAATCTCCAAGAGAAGAATGAATAAACAAAAATTTTATCCAAAAATCGATAAAAATGTAGTTCCCATAGTCCCATATAATGGAATACTAGTCAACCATAGAATGAACCACAATAAAATGATATGGACAAAAATCTTAAGAACATGTAGCTAAAAAGGAAAAAGCTCACAGAGTACACATTGGATAGCTCAAATTCAAAAGCAGGAGAAGCATCTCTGTGATAGAAATGAAAACTATAGTTTCCGTTCGAGGTGAATATTGGCCACAGAAACGCCCCCTCACTTGATTGGAATGGCACCTGTTTAGCCACGTACTCATATCAAAACATCAAAATGTACACTGCACTCTGCTATTGGCCTTTTACTGTGTAACATTTACCCCAGTTTAAAAATACTTGCTTCAAAAGTCAGTAGAGAAATGTGTAGTGGCACTCTCTGCGATTTAGTTTTATGACTAGAATCAGATTTAAGATTATTAAGCCTCATCTGAGCTGAAAAAAATAAATCTAATTTACTTCAAACCTTAACAAAACATTCACTTGCAACAGTTTCTCCCACAAAAGTTTTACAACAAAATTCCTCTGTAGTCATATACACAAGTCTATTTAAAAGCTAGCTTACTTACCCAGTTTAAACAGAAGTCTGAAACCTACGTGTTTAAAAAGCACTATGTGGGAGTGTCTTTTTGGAAAGCTTTGCTTGTACAAATTTACGTGTATGTTGACAAGAAAGTTCGTTATGAAGTAAAACTCCAGCTCTTGTTTAAACGTGTCAGCCAAGAGAGAGTAGTGTGTGCTGCTGCTCCCTAAGGATCCGAAGAGCTCTGTAAATAAACACCTCAGCTCCGCAGCCGCAGGAAAGCCATGCCGGGAGCCCAGCCTCTCCCTTCCGCAGAGCTCCACAGAGGTGTTAGCCCCAAAACAAACAAGTCAGTGAAATCATGGGCAGAACAGTGAAAGGGAATTTTTTTAAACTCTACAAATGCAAAGCAGACTTTGAATTCAAACAACTTTGCTGCAGGTCAAGGAAATCCTGGCTGAAGGGAAGCCCAACAGTCTTGCTTTCAATTTGTGTGCAGGCCGAAAGGGAGAAGAGAATCAGGAAGGCGAAACCAGTGCGCGCTCTGCTCCACAGCTTCCACCTGACACAGGGGCACACCCTGGCTGGTAGCAGGGGCCGGACTGAGCTCAGAGCCGTGTGCAGCCCCGGGCCGCCCCCACCCAGCAGAACATGGCTCATCAGGGACTGTCCCGTGTGTCCCCCTCTAGCAGGTCTTGCTCTTGTCACAGCAGTTTGCTGTTGATTCCTTGATAGTCTTATTTGACTCACTGTCTTTATAAATGCCCTGATTCAGGGTAATCCTTAAAGACTGCAGACACAAAAAAGAAATTTTTAGCAAGCAAATTATGACTTGAATTGTGTTTGTTTTAGTGCTTTTCTCTGTTTTTATGTCAGCAGCTTTGCTGAAAGCAGCTGGCATGGTCCCCTAAGTGGCTGTTTGTGCCTATTGCTGTTGCCTAATTCTAACTTGAAATCACTAAAAAGCATTTTGCGCTGTCATAATCGTTCACATAAGCCATAACTAGCTCTTTCATTATTAAACTCCTATCTAATGGCTGGGGGAATTTTGATAAAGACTTAGTGATGTGACAGGCTAGCTCATCCTCCATTCAAGTCCCAGTGACTCTAGAGCTGATAGATGTACTGTCTCAGAAAACAAAACTTATGCTGGGTCAAGGTTATAATTCTAAGATCAGCGGGAAATACCCAACTCTCCTCAGAAATACCTCATAACTAATGTTATTCACTCCCCAGAAGGCAGCCTTGAACTGTGCCTTGCTTGCTGGCAATGAAATGTAATGTGTTTGCTCCCAATGCCATGATAAGCTGCCATCCACTGAGTATGAATCTAATAAAGTGACCTCAGGGAGGATGCAGCCCCCCCCCCCAGGGTCTGTTCAGGGCTAAGGGCCAGTCCAGCCCAGTCTTTAGGAGCTTGTGTCCCTTTCCAGGGGTAAGCAAAGCCCCAGGAAGTAGGAACTGGAGGGATAAATTTAATCCCCATGGCCTCTAGGTCTGAAATAATGGTCATAGGAGGAAAGCTGGCCTTTATAAAAGTGGTTTTGCCAAGAGAAATGCATTTCCAACCTTCATAAAAATATTTTTAAGAAAAACCACAAGTCACATTCTATAGCTGAATAATTTAAACATGTATGGGCCCATGAAAATCACTGTGATTATAGCTGGCCACAGTAACCACAAGTCTTCATCTTGTCTCTGACTTTAGTCAAACATAATGGTGGGTTTGACCAGTTGGCAAATAATAAGGCACCTCTGTTTATTTTTCTGCAATTTCTGAGTAACATTTTAATCATTTCTTTGATAACTAATTCTCTGATGGGCTGAGCATGGCAGCACATGCCTGTAATCCCAGCACTTGGGAAGCTATGACAGGAGCACTTCCAGCAGTTTGAGACCAGTCTGGGCTACACAGTTCAAAGCCAGCCTGGGATATATCACAAGACCTCATCACAAAAAAAAAAAAAATTATGGAAAATGCTGTCCAGGAGAAAAGTAGGTAGGACTGGAAGTCACCAGCTCTGTCACTGCATAACATCTTAATCAGTGAAAAGCCAGTATTAAATGACTTGAAGCCACGAATATTGTTCTCTGTGGCTCCATTCCTGTGTTACACTAGTGATGTATCTTTACTAAGGGGGACAATTTGCATCCTAAACATCCCCCAAAGGCCCATGGTCACCAACTTGCAGCACTATTGGGAAGTGGTAGAACATCTGAAGATAGGTTCTACTGGAAGGGAGTTAGGTCTCCGGAAGCATAACCTGGAACCCAGCCTCCTCTATCTTAGCTGCCCACTGGGAACCAGCTTTGCTCTACCAAATACACCACACCATGGCACTCCGCCTCAGCAAGGGCCCCCAAAGAATACATCCAATCATGCCCTGAAACCTTGGAAACCATAGCCAAAACGAATAAAAGTTCTACTTTTAATTTGATTTATCTCACGTATTTATCACAGCTACAGGAAGCTAACACAACTGAGAAACTATTAGCAGTAACAAAATCTCCCAAATTGTGGCTTCAATAAGAACCTCATAAAAGTTTTATATGTGTCTCTTCTCTATTACATAAGAAGGTGACTGGGTGACAGCCGAGTGCTAATGTGTTTGTACCATCAGTGTCTCAGACCCAGCCTTGTCCTGCTCTCTCGGGCGACCCTCATCCTCCCAGCCTCTGAACTGACCACTGGGGCTCCGGCCATCACATTGCCCCTCAACGAGGAGGTGGGGATGGGAAAGCCATGTTTCCTGGAAGAGTGGACCACTTTAAAACTGCTTTGTGAGTTTATGTCATTGGTCATCCTATCTATGAAGGAGGTAAGGACATGTTATTATCTCTGCCCATTGTCACCCCTATGCTGTAGCAGTACTGTCAGTAAGGAAAGGAGAGGATGGAACAGGGCAAGTGTTTAGTCTCTGTCCAGGATGACAGACAACACTGTGAGGTAATCTCTGCACTTCCATGACTTCAGTTTCTATGAACTCAAGCTTGAAGACTGCTGTCTTCTATGTTTCTGCAGAAGCCACGTACTCATCTTTCTTACACATGAAAAACATCTAAATCTGGATGAAAAATTTCAAGCTCAAGTTCTGGTGGCAGGAATTTCCAGCACTCTGGCTCAGTGTCCTTCCTCATCCCAAAGCTTAAAGGCTAAGATGGCAACCCAGTAACCATCAGTGTCATGCCCAGAAACCCTCCCCTTCTAGTGACTTCCCATCTCTGAGAGCATGGCCATAGGAAATCCACAGAAGGGCCAGGATCGAGGGGAGGAGCCTTGTGAGGTCATCTGAGTAAGGTCTATAACTGAAAACAAGCAAGACACATGTAGTCAGTAACTGACTTGGGAGCATCCCCTTGGAGGTCTATGGCTCTGGGTGCTCCTGATACTGGCTGGCAGCCCCTCAGCCACTCAGGTGAGTCATTTCACCTCTGTGTCGGGAGTAGGTCCCTTGGGATCCAGCAGCTAAGGAGTCTGTCCTGCCCCAGAATTTAAATGTCCTAATTCATCTGAGAAGACAGTAGCACCAATGTCTGGAATGTGATGTCAAGGAAAACCTCATAAAGCAACAGGGACTCAGCCAAATCTTGGATTCATTTTAAACAAAGGTGCCAGGAAATAATGAGAATGGCAGAGACTAGAGTAAAGAGGAAACTGAAGAGCCTTAAATCTGCCCAAAGTCAAGTAGGAAAGGCGGGAAGAGGGAAAAGTTAGCTCCTCCCATTGGTGTTTATAGAAGAATGAAAGAAATAAGGGCACCTTCACTGCTTAGGACAACAGTAACAGTTTGCTGAGACTCTACCAGAGCATGAGGTGTTAGGTGCTGCACTAGATGTTTTAACATTATTCCATTCATTCTTCAAAATGTCATAAGACCATGTAAAAGAGAAGAGAAAACTGCCCTCAGAAATATAACATAAGTGGCCCAAGGCCACATCAACTATGGTTGGAGGCCTGGATCTTTTGGACTTCCAGCCCCTCCCTGAGGAAGCAGAACAGTGGTCTCCTTGGCCCTTCTGTCATCTGTGTTTATGCCAAACTAAGCCTGTGACAATCTTTCCAGCCACAAATCCCCTTTCACCTTCCTACCAGCTTTCCAGCCTAATTAAGCCCAAAGAATTCAAACGAGTTTCAATGTTTTTCTTAGCAAAGATAAGTAGGAAAAGACTGTATTGGCTAAATCAAAATGGATGTTTATAAAAAGAAAATTGTCAAGTCACCTATTTACAAATGATGCTCCCTGTCCAGACAAATAGACAGCAAAAACTTTCACAAAGTCAAATAAACCCAGAAGAGAAGCTCTTCCCTACTGGCCAATTTCACTGTTCCCAGCTTGGCCTCTAGGAGTGTCTCTTCTGGGACAGATGACTCAGGCAGGAGGCTACATAGGTCACTTGGGAAGGTCTGTCAGCCTGGGGGTAAGGGAAAGCGGGTCCATCTGATGCTTACTTTTTGTGGAGAAAAACATTTCACTCATACCCCTTGAGGTTTATCTAACAGAAGCTATAGGCGTTTTGAGAGGTGAAAAGAAATCTTTCATCTTTCTCTTCACTGTGTTCCTCATTGCTGTTCCACGGCAAAGGAAGGACCATCTGACGAGAACAGGAAAAGCAAAGTAAGCTCAGGGAGCTCAGCTGTGGGGCTGAAGAACACAGCATGGCCATTCCTTTCGAGGTAGGCCCATCGGGCTTTGCGGGGAGATGCACATCTTGGTTCAGTGAGCCTGGTTCACTCGGAAACCTATGGAAGCCTGGTTTTTGCTCTAGTTCAAGCTACCAGTCTGATATCTGCATCACAAGTGAGACAGTTTATACGTGTTTCAGTGCATATTGTGTTTCTGCATATTCCTCCATCAGAGACAAGAAATCTACATCTGAGCCTTCAGAAATTCCAGCAACCCAACCCTGTGACCTGTCTTTTATTATGCAGAGACCAAACAGAATCTCATGATGGAAAGCCAGCCCTTACTTGGGAAGTAGGGAATGCGGGTGCGGTAATCACCTACAAGGGAAGAAGTCCTACCTCACTGACTTGGGTCGATACAAGGAACAAACCTTCAGGGCAATTCTTTGTGGAGAACATAGCTG
>PVIR01032139.1:0-18888 GCA_004026965.1 Petromus typicus
CTGCACACCTCTCCCGAGCTGCGGCCGTCCAGGGTGTGATTGACAACCCCGAGGCTGCTGGGCAACTGTGTGAAGAGGGGCTCACGAGAGGCCCCTCCAGCTGTTACTCTTTTCTTTATCACTTCACATCCACGGGGTCCCTAAGCCAAGTGAAGGGTCAAGTGCAGACCCGGGAAACCAAGAAGGCCTAGCAGTTGTCACCTTAATTAGCCTTCAGGGAGAATCTATGGCTATATGAGCACAGTGAGTTGCTATAGAGACAGGCACAGAAGGCACATTTAGAGCCGGGCCTGATCACATCACCTGATAAAAATAAGACCCAGGCTTTTTAATAGAATGAATTACTTAAGTTTTATATTTAACAGGGGACGACACCAAGGCTGTTACTGGTTTTCAGAATATTTTAGGAATTCGAGCTGCCCGCTTCTACATATGCTAACAGCCATCACGCCATATGCGGTGGTGGACAGCGGCTAAGCACTGGAAGTCCGTGGGTCGCGCCCATCCCTCGAGTTTGTGCTTCCTTCACTAGGTGCGAGATTTCCAGCGTTTCAGCGAACAGGCTTGAGTAGAAGTCGCTGTGCCCTTCAGTGGTCACTAATCACAGCAACAACCCTACGAAGATCTTTGCAGGCCGGAGAGTTAGCTCAGTGGTTCCGGCGCCTGTCTTGCAAGCGCAAGGGCCCGGGTTCGATTCCCGGTAACCACACACCATACTGGGCGTGGAGACTCATGTCCAGCAGCAATCAGCACCACATACCACCGTGCTGGGCGTGGTGGCTCACGCCTGTAATCCCAGCACTCGGGAGGCAGAGGCAGGAGGATTGCTGTGATGTGAGTTGGAGGCTGAGCTCAGGGCCAGCCTGAACCACAAAGCGAGACCCTGTCTCAAAAAAAAAAAGAAGTGCAGAGGGGTCCATCATTTTTCCAAGGTTGCACAGCTCACAGTGGTACAGACCAAGGTCCAGGCGTGATTTTCCCGCTTCAAAGCGGACTGCTCCACTAGACACCAGCCGCGACAAGGTCTGCACAGAGCAGTCTGGAGTGAGAGTCACCTTTTTTTGGTGGACTTTGTTATAATTTAATCACTTTTTTTGAAGACAACCCACAAAGAGGAGTTTCTAAGAAATATTCCACAAGGAACAGACCTCTGCTGACAAGCGCCCTCCAACAGCCAAAGCAAGTACGGGCTCCAGTGCGCCCTGTGCGGTCGGCTGCCTGTTGCGTGACATGATTGGCCCAGAGGAAGAGACTCATTTTGATTCTTTTTCAAGGGTTTCAGTCCATGTTCACTAGGTCCTGTTGTCTGGGGCCTGTGGCAGCCCAGTGTGTTATGGTGGAGGCCAGCATATGGCAGAGAGAGAGAGACAGACAGACAGACAGACAGCGGAGGGAGACGCGCACGCCCATCGGCCATTCCTGCCGCGCGGCCCCACACGGCAAAGGTCTCCTGCTCCTGAGGACCAGGCCTTCACACAGGCCTCCGGGGCACGTTTCCTGTCCAGACAGTCGCCTCTCCCTCACCTCCCGGCGTGTTTCTGGGCAGCCCCTGCCCGAGTCTGAAGGACAAGCTTGGTCAGGCCGCGATTCCCAGCGGAGCCCGCATAGGACCGACCCCTCCGTGCTCTTCCACACGACCTTGAAGATCTGACGGCAAGCTGCCGCTCCACGGCAAAGCTCCTGTGCTGGCAGTTTGTTTTTGAATTTTTCATGACTTTATTGCTCTGTAAAAAGATGCTTCCGACACTCCTTCAAAATGTTTTTCTGAAAAAGGCCACACATAGATTAAATCTATGCCTGCGGGCACCGGTCTTTCCTCATTATGGGAAAAGATACCACTGCTGGGGACAAAGCTCAGGACAAGGCAGCAGAAGTGGCGGGGAGCAGGAAGAGGGTCGGGACGGGGCTCGGCAGGGAGGACAGCAAGGGCCAGGGCACACACGCCCCTGCAGTGTGGCAGCAGAGCAATGGCGGCAGACATCAGGGCTCAAGGATGGAGGGGCGAATCCGGGCAAACTGAAACAGCAGGACAGAGTCGCTATGCAAAGTGGCCGTTCAAAGAAAGGCGGCGGGGCCTGAAGCCGAGGACCAGGGCCTGGGACACAGGCAAAATAGGAGGCTGAGGCCTGCACGAGGGGAGCTGCCAGCCCCTCCCTGCACCAGGACGGCCGAGCCCACCCCGCTCCCACAGCCACGCCTCACCCCCCAGCATGCAGCCCTTCCAGCCTGGCGCAGTCCGCACGGACACAGTGGGAGCCAGACTGCATCTTCAGAGATCCAGCGCCTTCTTACATTTGCACGGCAGTCTGTGAGGGCTTTATTGCCTTTTTAGCCTTACACAGGGACTTCTGCTTCAATGAAACATATAGTCTATTTCAAGCAGCGTGAGAAAAGAAATCGAGGTGTAGGGATAACCATAGAAATATTTTTATATTTAATTTCTAACTATAACATGCACCTAGCAAAAGTTAGCTGCAGAAGCATAAATTCTATGTATATCAAAGGCATCTGCTAAGTTATTTTCAAACAGATGAATCATTTTGTGCTACTGAAATAGTTCCATGCTGGGCCCTTGATGCATAACAAGCTGAAGAGACTGCAGCCAGCCTGTGCTGCGGGCAAGACCGTGCTCAGGCTTGGGCTCCATGGATGACAGCCTTCCCTAGCACAGCCTGGTATGACTCAGGCGGGCCTCAGCTTTCTTATCTCCAGGGTGGAAATGCCATCAGTCAGATGCCAAGGATGTGCGGAGTTCAGAGCAGGGCCCTGGGCCCAGACGCTACTCCAGGAAAGAAATGCTCAGTCCTCCCTGCCTGCTCCGCGCCCCAGGGCTCCTGGGTCCCCACCCCAGCCCGTCTCTGCACTGTCTTCTGCACAGCGTGGCTCTCAGTGTCCTCTTTGGACACAAGCACTTTCTGTGAGGACAGCCGAGAGCCGCCATGC
Source organism: Petromus typicus (assembly GCA_004026965.1). Classification (NCBI taxonomy): domain Eukaryota; kingdom Metazoa; phylum Chordata; class Mammalia; order Rodentia; family Petromuridae; genus Petromus; species Petromus typicus. The sequence goes on from PVIR01032139.1 coordinate 2,944, forward strand.
CCTCCTCACCCCCTTGGCCCTTTGCACTCTAAGGTGCCAGGCTGCCAGGCCAAGAGCTGCTGCCCGATCTGGGTTCTGGGGAGCCTCTGCCTCCCGCTGCCCCGGGCCCCCGGCCAGACCCCCTGCCCAGAGATGCCCCTGCTAACTTCATTCCTGTCCCATAGCTGGGATGTCAGTGGCTCCCAGAGTCCGGGAGGGTGGGGAGGCAGCCAGGCCGGGCGCAGGTTAGAGTTACAGCCGGGGTGGATGTGCTGGGTGCTGATGTCAGGGTGACGCCAGGTGGAGGGGGGGCTGCTGAACTAACTATAAAGGGGCCAAGTCAAATGGGAGCACGGGGCCGAGCCGTGGAGAGCGCGTGTCCCCGAGCCATGGTCCCCACCGCCCGCGGCTCAGCCTGGCTCCCCGAGCTCTCACGCCGAGTGCCCAGAGCAGGTTTTGGTTTCACGTCAGCGGCCTTCATCTGCCTTCCCAAAATAAGCCCCTGCCGCCATGCCGGGGGGAGAAAAACAAGAAGGGCGGTATTTTTAGGGCCATTAATTCCGACCACGTGCCTGAGAGGCAAGGTGGATGGCCCTGAGACAGAGGCTGCCCATCACTATGTCCCGGACAGCCGGCCGGCTCCAGCGCTCACTGCAGGCGCTCCTCTTCCTCGGCAGCGTCCTAGTGGGCATGGTAGCGCCCTTGCCGGCGGGTACCCGCGCCAACAGCACACTGCTGGACTCAAGGGGCTGGAGCGCCCTGCTGTCCAGGTCTCGTGCCAGGCTGGCTGGAGAAATCGCCGGAGTGACCTGGGAAAATGGCTATTTAGTGGGCATCAAGAGACAGAGGAGACTCTACTGCAACGTGGGCATCGGCTTCCACCTCCAGGTGCCCCTCGACGGCCGCATCAGCGGGACGCACGAAGAGAGCCCCTACAGTGAGTGCCACTGCAGACGGGGGTGCTGGGGGCTGGGCTAGAGCAGGTCCCGCTGGTGAGGAGCCCTGCCCTGGCGGGCGGGCGGGACCTGCTCTCAGGGGAGAAGTGGTCTGCACCCGTCGGAAGCTCACGAGACCCTGCCCGGGGCGCACTCCCAATGCCGAGGCGTCTTTGCCAACCCCTGCAGGACTAACTACTGAGCCCTCTGGGCCCATCTGGGACTCCCGGGGACCCTCAAGCTGCAGAGCCAACAGGCAGCGCGAAGCAGGGTGACCTGACGCTTGGTCCAGATCAGACACCAGCTTTTTTTTAAAGTAGAGTTTATTGGTACATTTTAGGAAAACATTATAATCACACTCCTCATTGCGAATTCCTACCTGTACATGCTACATCTTGATTATCTTTCCCCTTGTCCTGCTCTCTCTTCAAGCCCTCACCTTCATACACGTAAGCTTAGTTTCTATTGTTTTCTTTTTACCATCAGGTATTTTTCTTTCCCCGCCCCACCCAGTTCCCCTTTCCCTCTCAGCATTTTCTTCTATTTCACAATACCCTAAGAGCTTGTTTTAGTCACCTTCTCTCTCTGCAAAGGAAAGACAAGGAGGGCGCAGTTTCCAGGGAAGCGCGCCTTGTTTTTAGTAAAGTCATCTCACTTATCCTTCTCCGGGAGCTGTGAGGACTGTGTCCCCACAAAGCCAGAACACGTGGGTCCGGACAAGCTGTCCGCCTCTGCCTGGCTTTGGAGTCAGTGAGAGAAACTGCGCAGAGAGCGGTGGGGAAATGTGAGCATATGTTTTAAAAACAGTAATGAGGACCCATGCTTTACCCAAGTCCAGGAGCTAGAGTGCTGACAGTTAGTGAAAGCGCAGATTCAGAGCTGAGTCTATGCAGAACCGCACAGTGCCCGGCTCCGAGGCAGAGCCTCTCCTGCCCACTGCACGGCCCCCAGGCTGGGCAGGCTGTGACCAGCCTGGCAGCACGATGGCACGTTCCAGAGACGGGGCAGCGGCGGTGCGGGGCCTGGCCTGCTGGGGAGGGCGGGAGGCGTCCCGCGGGCCCCGGTGACGTGCCCTCTGTCCTCGCCAGGCCTGCTGGAGATCTCCACGGTGAAGCGTGGCGTGGTGAGCCTCTTCGGAGTGAGAAGCGTCCTCTTTGTTGCCATGAACAGTAAAGGAAGATTGTACACGACGGTGAGTACGCGTGGCAGGGACGCTCCGGGCTGTGTGAGCACTGGCACTTGGGCAACTGGAGGGCAAAGGGGATGCACTGCGAAGAAGGGAGACAGGAGCCCCGGCGAAGGAGAGGCGGGCGAGCGCGGTCGGTCAGCGCCGAGGTTTCACTCCAACGCGTGATGTCCTGGCCTGGCTGCTCTTGCAGCCCAGATAGTTTTCCTCATTCCTTTTCCCTTTCAGGAAGCAGAGCTTCCCTGGCCTGGCCCCAGTCACCCCGGCCAGGGCATGCTGGCACGGAAGCTCATCTACTGCCACGAGGCGCTCTCTGACCCACACACTTCTGGGCCCTCGGCCCATGGCTTGGCTTGTTCCAGAGTACAGGTTAGGAAAAGGTCCCAAGGAGGCTGGCAACACGGAGTCCTTTGGGCAGAGATGAAGAGGCTGGGGAGGAAGTGCTCGGAGCAGGTCACAGAGAATACCAGTATGGAGGGTGAGGCCAGAGGCCTCGGCCTGGGGCAGCCGCTGCGGACAGGAGGTATCAAGGAACTCAGGGCCGCTCACACCGATGGCTCCTGAGTGTGGCTGGCTTAGCAGGGCAAACCAGTGGGTTGAATTGTTGGGTCACCAACACATCTCTCTGAACAGTCCATACCCGTGTCACTTGGTCTGCCCATTGAAAGTAGGGACTTCTTGGCTAGGCATGGTAGTGCACACCTGTAATCCTAGCCCTTGGGAGGCTGAGGCAGGAAGATCATCATGAGTTCAAGATCAGCTTAGGCTACATAGTGAGATCATAGAGTAGGGGTAGGGGATTTAGCTCAGTGGCATTCTCTGGTACCAAAAAAAAGGTCCATTTAGTAAGAGCTTGGCTCAGAAAAAGAAAGTGTGCTGTGTGCGTGTGTGTGTGCGTGCCGTGTGTGCACGTATGCGTGTGGTGCTGGGCCTCAACGCAGTGCCTGTGACTACCACACAAGGGCTCTCCCACTGCGCACCCTCCCCAGGGGCAGAGCTCCAGAGACTTCCTGCAGAGACTTCTCACTCAGCAGGGTTGCAGATACAAATCTGTCTGGTTTGTTTTTTTAAATTTCTCACGCATTTTTGAGGTACACACAGACTGGGGACCCCCAGGCTACAGGGCCTCTGGGGTATAGGAAGCCATGCTGTCCCGAGCTCACAGTCACACGGCCTCAAAGCCACGTGGGGAAGCACAGAGGAGAGGGGCAGCCTGGCCCCATCCGGGGCTGCAGTGGGAAGCCTCCCGCCATGGCGGTGGGGCCTCCAAGACCCCGCACAGCCAGTGCCATGCCCAGAAGGCCCTGGGGAGAGAGCCAGGCTGGTGGCTGGCAGGACTCCCCACAGGGTACTGACACGCTCAGCTCCTGGGCAAGGTACAAGTCCTGTCAGCTTCACCGGACAGACTAGCTTCTATCCTTCTGTGGGATGTGGGGAGGCGAGGGCATGGGTCCAGGGCCCACTGATCCAGTTCCCACCGGGAGTATGTGTGCCCGTGAGGCTGGCTCTTGGGCAGAGGAAAGCCGAGCCAGGACAATGACATGCTAGAGCCCAGCCCCTGCAGTTCAGCAACTTAGCAAGACCCTGTCCCACAACTCAACAGGGGCTGGACTGCAACTCGGAGTGAAGGCCCTAGGTCAAGCCCCAGGACCGCCTCAAACAAACGGAAGCGGAAGGGAAGCAGAGAGAGACTCAAGGCAGAAAGCCGACCCAGCCTGAGGCTGGGAGAGGCTGGGCAAAGGCCCGAGGAGAGGAGCACAGGGCCGCCCCACACCGCGGCTCTCGAAGGGGCTGCAGGGGGCTGGGCTGGGCTCACTCCAGGCAGCAGACGCCACGCAAAGTGGCGGTCCACACCGGTGGCTACGGGGCATGTCGTCCAGGCTGGGGATCCCGCTCCCAGACCCCAGGGAGGGAAGCGCCCGGCAGCTGATGCTCCTGGGCTGGGGCCAGATGCCTCTGAGGGACTCCCAGCCTCACTGTCCAGCACCTCACCACAGGCTAAACACAATTCCGGAGCCAGGAAGACTCCCGCTGGCGGTGATTTCATTCGCACTATGTCCCTTAAGCCCCCAAGCTGCGGCCCAGCTGCTGCTCCCTGAGCGGCTTTCTCATGGGCGGGCGCACGGTTCAGCACCCAGCACGGAGGGCCTCCCCACCTCACCCCTCGGAAGAGGCACCGGGCCCCCACCTGCCCCACAGCACTCTGCCGAGGACCTGGCCAGCTGAACCCCGCTGTGCCTGGAGGCCCTTTGAGCTAGGCCTCAGCTGGCAGACAGGGAGCCCGGGTGCAGCCGAGCCCTGTGCGGAGCTGTGTGCGGCCCACACAGGCACAGGCACCCAGGGCAGAGCGGGCTGGAACCCGAGGCCCAGGTCTGGCCCTCCGACCCGGGAAGAGTGCGGACCGAGGCCAAAATGAGTGCATTCCCAGACTCCTTCCCATTGCAGCTAGGAAAATCAGCAGGGCCTGGCCTAGGGCTGTAACCCAGCTACTTGAGAGGCTGAGGCAGGAGGATGTAGAATAGACACTTGCGCTAGGAAAGGGCCTTAGAAAAGGCCGGCACCTTCAGGGCCAGAAGATACTTCTAAAGGTGGGAGAAAAAGCATTCAAGGACCACAGAAGAACAATCTTGAGACAGAGGAGATTTGGGGTGCTTCCCTCACTTCTTGGCCTCCTTCTCACCACCCGCTGCCCCTGACACCACACAGCCAGGAGCCCGGCAGCTTCAGGGTAAGGGTCTTACAGAGTGACCTTGCTCTGTCCTCCCCCATGCTCAACCTCTCCAGAGGGCAGCAGGCACTTTGCTTATTAAGTGAAGCTTTTTTTTTTTTTTTTTTAGGTTTTTTGAGACAGGGTCTCGCTTTGTGGTTCAGGCTGGCCCTGAGCTCAGCCTCAAACTCACATCACAATCCTCCTGCCTCTGCCTCCCGAGTGCTGGGATGACAGGCGTGAGCCACCAAGCCCGGCACTGTGGTGTGTGGTACTGGTTGCTGCTGGGCGTGAGTCTCCACGCCCAGTATGATATGTGGTGACCGGGGATCAAACCCGGGTCCTTGCGCTTGGAAGACAGGCGCCGGAACCACTGAGCTAACTCCCCGGCCCCTTAAGTGAAGCTTTTAAGCGAAGCCCCACACAAGTCTGTGTAGACCCCCGGGGGACCCATGACATTGTCCTGTAGGAGCCCGCGCCTGACATCTGTTCAAGTGATTATACATGGGGCTGCTTTGATTAACATGGCACTGCCTGGCGGGAGCACTCACTCTTCTCACCAGAGCCCAGAAGGCAAACTCCGGGTTGTGAGACCTCAGGCCCAGGGGAGACGGGAGCAAGGAGCGGCCGGTCAGCAGGAAATGCCCTCCGCTTGAAGCTCCAGACCACAGCGGAGAGCTGGGCCACGAGCCGCGACCCAGGAAGCAGCTGGGAAGCCAGAGCACGGCCTCTGTGGAGGCCTGGTCCCCGTCTCCACTTCCAGTAGGGGTTGGACAGAGCTCTAGGGGCCGATGACAAGCTGCAGCACTGACGGCAAACCCATGGACACGGGAACTGGCAGGTGACACCACTCTGTATGGTGGGCCCTCCCAGCATCCTTCGCAGTGCCTACGCGGTGGGCATGCCACGGTTTACACAGCACGACCCCAAGTCTGCTCAGTACAGACACAAACTAAGTCCGCGGTGCATGAGTCTGGGACATAGGGCCGGCAGCACACCCAGCTAATGTCCTGGGAGAGGCTGCTCCCAACGGCCGTGCTGCGGCCTCACTTCGCTCCCCCGGCTTCCCCTCCCTCTGCCCCCAGACCTGGCTTCCTCTCAGGAGGCTGCAAGCAACACATGAAACCTCTCCCTTAACCACTATGCAGCTCAGAGGGGAATTCTCCCGGAGCGACCTGGGCGGGTCCCCTGCAGGACGCAAACATGGTCAGAACGGGGGGGGGCGGGGGGGCAGGTGGCTGTGATGGGCAGGTGGCTTCTCTTCCTGCTTCCTGCCCATCTTCTGTGCATTCCTTTCCTTCCTTACATTACTTCCCTTGTTTGGAGAAAACACACAGACCTAGTCTAAAGGGAAGAAAGATACAAAAGACTCTCCCATAGGCCTTACCTCACACTCCTGACAGGATGTGTGGAATTCCTCCCGGGGCAGTTCCTGGGGGACCGTTCCAGAAATACTTGAGTGTGTGTGCATGTGTGTGCATGTGTGTGCACCTGTGTGCGTGTGCATGCGTTGTGGCATCTCTGTGTGTGCGCCTGTGTGCGTGTGCATGCGTTGTGGCATCTCTGTGTATGCACCTGTGTGCGTGTGCATGCGTTGTGTGCATCTCTGTGCGTGCACCCATGTGCGTGTGCATGCGTTGTGTGCATCTCTGTGCGTGCACCTGCGTGCGTGTGCATGCGTTGTGGCATCTCTGTGTATGCACCTGTGTGCGTGTGCATGCGTTGTGTGCATCTCTGTGCGTGCACCTGTGTGCGTGTGCATGCGTTGTGTGCATCTCTGTGCGTGCACCTGTGTGCGTGTGCATGCGTTGTGGCATCTCTGTGTGTGCGCACGTGCGCGCTCCGGTCTCAGGGTCTGAAAGTCATACAAACAGAGTCACGGTGTGCACTGTGTCAAACCATCCTCACTTAGCAGGGTGCCTCTCAGACATCGCCCATGGGCACCTCAGGTTTGCGCGCCAGCCTTCGCCCACTCGCTGGGCAGATCTGCCGTGCTGCCCTTGTGCCTCCGGGATGGCTGGCCCTGGTGTGCTCCTCCTGTCGTGACACCTCAGTAGCTTTTGTGCACATGCAGAAGGGCGATGGTAAGGTGAACTTCCTGGAAGTGGCATCGCTGAGTATTTCCTGTCCCCGTGTCTTATCCCGGTAGAGTATACCAAACTGCCCTTTGGATTGAGCTCTAACGGGGGGACCTTAAGCGAGAAGTCTTTGCCCCTGGGAATCACCATTCAGAGTCCCTTGACATCTCTGCCGTCTGATCATCAGAAATGTGGTCTTTCAGTTACGGTGTGCATTTCTTCTATTAGACTTTTTCTTATACTTCGTGTTATTTCTTTCTCCTTTCCATGAACTTTCCTATCCATAATGTTCATTTTCCACTAAATTAGGAATTCTGACTGTAATAAGTGAAACTTTCTCTAGACCATAGGTACAGGAAATCTGTTTATCGGCTTTACCATTTAAGTTTTTGTTTTTCTTGAGGTAATATTTTTCAGACACATATTCAATTTACCAGATTTTTAATGGCTTCTGGGTTTTTGTGCATGTCTTGCTTAGAAAAGAAAGATACACTTAATTTCAAAGTTGTAAAATATTTTCTAGATGAATGATTATCATTGTTATGTTTAAATTTTGTTCCTTTTGGAATTCATTTTGATATAAAGAACAAAGTCATACATCAAACCTTATTACTGTTAATCATTATCAGATAAGGTCCAGTTGTTCCAATTCCATGTTTTCTTTGGTGCCACATCTTTTTTTCTTTTTTTTGGTTTTTTGAGACAGGGTCTCGCTTTGTGGTTCAGGCTGGCCCTGAGCTCAGCCTCAAACTCACATCACAATCCTCCTGCCTCTGCCTCCCGAGTGCTGGGATGACAGGCGTGAGCCACCACACCCGGCACTGTGGTATGTGGTACTGGTTGCTGCTGGGCCTGAGTCTCCATGCCCAGTATGTTATGTGGTTATCAGGGAATGAACCCAGGCCCTTGCGCTTGCAAGACAGGCGCCGGAACCACTGAGCCAACTCCCCAGCCCTGGTGCCACATCTTTTTAATGATAATTTCAGATGTTTTGTTTTTTGAGACAGGGTTTCACTATGTAGTTCAGGCTGGCTTCGAACACTTAGTGATCCTCCTGCCTCAGCCTCCTGAAAGCCGGGACTGTAGGCATGTGCCACCACACCCAGTTTAAATTAGTTTTTAATTTACCTTTCTTTTATATTATCTTACGGTCATTTTTATGTATGTTTCATTGACTGTTGGACTGTATTTTCTTGGTTGATCTGTTTTCACCTTTTCTTGTGTAACTTTTACAATCAGTTCTGAGTTCAATTTCTGCTCATGCCACTGCCCTCGTCATGCTGCTGTGTTTTCACAGCCCCCAGGCTGGGCTCACTGTGTCCCCTCATGCAGTCAAGAGCCCGTGGTCAGAGCCATTCCCGGCCTTCTGCACGGCGACACAGCTGCATCCTCCTCCTCCTGAGCATTCCACTGTGCTACCTGTAATCTCAGCATTTTGGAAGGCCGAGGCAGGAGGATCACATGTTAGAGACCAGCCTGAGCAAAACAGTGACTTTGCAAGGCCCTGTCTCAAAATTTAAAAAATAAATACAAGAGGCTGAGGATAAGCACAGTGTTAAGACTCTGGCCCCGTCCCCTGCACACACTAAGCAGAGCTGAAGAACTCGCAGGGCCCACAGCAAACTCACAGACGATAAACACGACGTCATGCCCTTCCCTCCGCTGCGTGCCAGCGCGGCACCCTGGACTTCCCTTGCTCTGTTGCCACCGACACTCACTTCGTTCTGTGGCGTCACTGTTGTCACTCTCCCCTCTTCCCAGACGGAGAGGCTGAAGCCCAGGAGGTTGCGTTGCTCCTGCTCCACCAGCTAGGGAGCGGTGACTGCCCAGGCCAGGCCCAGGCGGTGCAGACCCGCTCATTACTCACGGGCAGTGTGTCCTCCCTGCTGCGGGCCTGCCTTCCTTCGTCCACCCAGAGACACCTGCGGCCCAGGACGCGGGAGGCACAAGCCCCACAGAGTGTGGCTGCTGAATCCTCGTGGATCCCCAGTGCAGTCACGTGTATAAACTGTCCTGCAAACATGCACAAGAGCAAGGGCGACGGCCAGTGTGTGCGCGTGTGCGTGTGTGTACGTGTGCGCGTGCTTGTCCACGCCTCTGCGTGAGTGTGGCCTGCCTGGAGTGCTCCCGTCGGCACTGTGGGCCCTCGACTCCCTGTCACCCTGGTCCCCTCGAGTGTCACCATATCCTCCCCGGATCCCCCCACTTACCATCTACCCCACACCAGACCCAGCCTCATGCCCGGGACCAGGCAAGCAGATCTGTTTGAAGGCTCTGCCCTGGCCCCTAGCGGGGTGCCCGGGCCCGGACCCTGTCCCCCTTCTCACAGCAGACACGAGGGTGCTGTCTACCCTCCGTGCTGGGGAAGCAGATGCCAGGTGGCTGGTCTGCACCACGGACACCTGGCTCCTCTGTGTCTCGGGGGCTGCAGCTGAGTAGGATGTTTTGTTGATTTTTAGTAGATGAGCTTTGTCAGCAGGGAGGAGGCAGGAACTTCACGCCACCTCTTCCCTTCAGTTTAATTCTGTATTTCTCTGATCACGTGGGTCTCACCTCGCTCTCTTTCTCTAGACTCCTCATAGCTCCCCCGAAGAACATGGAAACCCCGATGGGCCCCCCAGGGCAGTGACCCTCTTTTCTAGGAAAAATGGAAGACTTGGACAACGTCCTGGGCATGGGTCTGTGGGAGTGTGACAGGTCCTCTACCGAATTAGCATAAGGGGCTATTTCTTGTCGGCTCCAGACTCCTGAGCACCGCCGGTCGTGGTGGGAATCGGGTTCTTTTCTCCACCTCTGCTCCTGTGTGTCCCTGGAGGACCACGAATGACCAAAACCTTCTGTCTCAGGGTCGAAGCCAAGACGAGCCTCTCTGAGAGCAGCAGACTTGGTAGTGAGGGAGGCAGCTCGAAAAGATGCAGACAGTGGGGACGGGACTCGCGGGCCTCCGTCGCCATCACAAGCTGGAGGAGGCGGGAGGAGGGGCCGCAACAGCTCTGGCATCATCCCCTTTCTTCCCTTCTCCGGTTCTGTCCCCAGGGAAGGCACGGACCCCCAGGAAGTCGCCTCACACAGGGAAGGGAGGGCCGCTCGGTCACTTGGCCAGCTTCTCTCCTTATCACTCCCACAATGACCGCTGTCCATTCCTCTCACAGCCCAGCTTCCAAGATGAATGCAAGTTCAGAGAGATCGTTCTCCCCAACAATTACAACGCCTACGAGTCAGACCTGTACCGAGGGACATACATCGCACTGAGCAAACACGGACGGGTAAAGCGGGGCAACAAAGTGTCCCCGATCATGAGGGCCACTCACTTCCTGCCCAGGCTATGAAGACCCATGAACACAGGTTCACAGACAGAACTTGGCACCAGTGAAATTTACCCCATCTCCCGTGGCTTCTCAGCCCGGGGAGCCCGGAGTTGGTTTCCTTGGCCGCTGAGCATGGAAACAGCATGTGACCCACTCCAGGGGCTGCGACAGACATCGGAGGACAGCAGTGGCTCCTGCACTGTGACCTTGCTTGCAGAACGTGGGCCTCCGCACAGGACGGCAGCGTGGCACACGTGTGTGTTGGTGTGCAGCACACACCCGACGGTGCTCTGACAGCTTCAGGTTACTCTTTCTAGGTGCCATCGCTCAAGGAATTTGCCGGCAAGAATGCCACCTGCTGAGCGGGAGGGCTGGTGAGTGCTGCCGCCACACTGCTTTCCAGACCGCCCACTCGGAGGCCGCTAACCACACGGGCCACGCTGCAGCTGCCTGCAAGTGTGGGGCGAACAGGCTGGGAGGGAGCAGGGTCAACAGCAAGCCAGGAAGTGTGGGAGACGCTGGGTCCCCCCTGTGGGGGCTCTGGGGGGCGTCAGGGCAGGCGAGGCAGGAGCGGGGCGTGGAGGAGGCGCAGAGGCAGCAGGGAGACTGGTGTCCCCAGACGGCCCTGCCTGAGGGCTCAGCGCGGAGGTGTGGCTCCGGGCGAGCAGGGGCCAGGCTGCTGCCCGTCACTTCGCTCGCTCTGAAACGGACCTTATTCCAACCTCAGATGACAGGGTCCTAATAATGACAACCTCTTTGGCAGGGAAGAACGTGCAAAATAGGGCACGAAGGAAGTGGAGAGGCTTCGGGCTGCGGACGATCGCTCCTCTCCAAGTATGCCCAGGAAGCTTGCCAAGTTCTCACCTGACACTCTCACTTCCTTCTTGGTCGCCCTCCACTCACACGCGCACAGCCTAGGGGGGCAGAATGCGCGCTGTGCCCTCGAGTTCGCCCCCTGCTCCCTCCAGTAGGAGCGGGGTGCTAATCCCACGAGACCAGGCAGCCAAGCCTGAGCGGCCCCTCGTGGTCCGGTACCTTCTCGCCTCCTCTCCTGAGAGAGTATTTAAAGCAGAAGTTCCCAGCAGCACTAAATATGGTCTGCCTGGAGCCTTCAGATTCCTGAACCACTGGAATGTCCCTGAATCTGAAACCAGAGAGAGCCGGGTCAGAGCGCAAGTATGTTTGGCATATGCGCACCATCGAGTTGCAGAATGACCTGACACCCTCCACCACTCGGGGCCTGAGCCGCAGGACAACCCCTCATCTGTCACAAGCGCCTCGTCTCCAGTGGGCCTCTCTGTCCGAGGAGCCTCCTTCTATACATAGAGCTGGCTGAGCGACTCTGAGCTGAAGGCAGAGGTCAGCAGCCGAAGGACAGGCACCCACCGGCCGCCCCGTCTGCCCTGCAAGTGGGACGTGGGGGTGAGGAGGGAAAGGCCTCCCTCTGGGGAGCTCAGGGAAAGGCCGCCTCAGCCCCTGGGGAAGCTGGGCTCAACAGCACCCCGGAGCCCTGCGGCTGCGTCAAGCCCTGGACGGAACCTCAAAGGAGCTGAACCTCGGGCCAAGCGCGAGGGAGAAAATCTGTCCGTTTGGAGTACGGAAGTGCAGGTCCAGGTGCAGGCCGACGGCACAGGGAGGGCTTCTAACGAAGTCACGTCCAGTGTAGTAGGCCACGGCAGACACCTACTCCTCCTGCTCCCAGAGTCCAGGCCGGCCGGGAGGACAGAGAACAGCCCCAATCCCAGGGACTAGTCCCGTCCTCGTCACCTGTGAGCTCAGCATGAGAGGAGAGTCTGCCAGACAGCCCGGGGTCTCTCAGAGGTCGCAAGCTCACTCGGACGCCGGCAGGGGCTCGCGCTGCGCCTCTCCCCTTCGCATGCTGGGAGTGAGGGAGAGAAGCTGCCCAGTGCTGGCCTCAGCAGGGCATGGACAGCACGCTCAGCGCAGCAGCAGACTGATGGGCTGCGCTGCTCTGACTCACAGCGGGGCCTGAGCGATGGTCGTTGGGAAGTGTTTCGAGTATTAGCCCTTGGTGTGCAGTTTTAATGGTTTTAATGTTTTTGTGCAAAGGGTTCTCTCAAGGCCTTTATCTGTGATCTGTAAGAGCTCAGTCTTGGGAAAAGTCGTCCCCACCCACGGAAGGGGCTGCAAGACGAGAGGGTGAGATCCCGCAAGCTCCCCAGTCTTCCTCACACCACTCTGCGCAGGCACAGACTTCCTGGTCACACACACTGGGCCCGGAGCTCAGCCATCACCCCCTCGGATCCGAAAGGCTGCAGCGGGTGCCGCCACTGCCGCCACCGGCAGGAGGCAGTGAGCTCCCTCTGTTGGGTACACTGGACTGAGCACAGCCTGGGGCCCGCCTCCCCGAAACCAAGAGTCGCCCTGGGTTACAGAGCTGTTCTTGCTTCTTTCCCAAGACTACAGATTGAACCTACCTCTGAGCTAGATCCCAGCCCTTTTTTAAATTTTATTTTATTTTATTTTCTGAGACAGGGTCTTGTCAAATTGCCCAGACTTGACGCCCGGCAGCCCTCCCAGAGCAGCCCCGGGAGTGCCTGGAGCACAGGTGCGCACTGCCGGGCACCGCTGGCCAGCAGCTGTGTGGCTACTGGCCTCCCCCGTCCCTTCTCTGGAAGCTCGCTGCTGTCCTGGGCACCGAGAGCCAAGAGGCTGTTTCACTCTTTCTCCAAGAGCAAACCATAGAGAGGAGAGCAGCTGACCTTCACGTGCTTGAAGACAGACTTCTCAGCGCAGAAGCAAGCGGGCCCAGGCCCGGCACAACCTCCGTCCTCCCACGGGGACAGGCAGACCTCGGCAGCCAGGAACCAGGGCTCCGAGCTCCTGCTCAGCTGTTGTGCTTCCTCACCGTTCACTGGCCTCCGCAAGCCTCCCTCCCACTGTCCACACATCTTACACTTCCCTCAGGGAGCAGCATTTACCTCGTCACTGTCCTACGTGCCGCATCCTTGGCCGCCATCCACACACACCCCCAACTCACACTGACCCTTGCCCAAGCCTGGGTCAGGGTCACCAACGGCTCCGGAGAGAAAGCGTTTCCTCCTGTCCTCTGACAAGACGCAGAGCTCTTCTTTGGACAAACATACAGGTCCAGGCCAGAAGCTCTCCCCTGTCCCCAGCCCTTCCATGGGGTTTGGGGTTCTCCTTCAGGACACGGTCTCTGGGCCTTTCCCTGTCTGAGACCACAAATCCTGCAAAGTCTCAGTCTGTCAAGGCCGAGAGAAGACGGGTGTAGACGTGTCCAGGGCTGGGCTGTCCTTCCGGCCAGCGCCTGCCACCCCTGCCTCTCTGGCTTAGTGCTGGGTCGGGAGAGACAGAGCCACCGCTGAAAGCAGCTGTTGCCGAGGCCCAGGCCGCCTCCCCACCCGCTGGACCCATCCCCCTCCCACGTGGACGCAGACCTCTCTGCTCCTCGGTTTTCCCAGCATTCGGCGGCTGTTGCTGGGCAGGCTCTGCCACCTGCACCCCATCTGCACGCCCAGGTCCGCACCAGGGAGAACCGGCCCGGCTCAAGGCTGGGTAGAGACAGAGCAGAGCTCTCACTGGACAGAGGAACAGGGGCCGTGACTGAGCCACCATCGGGTCCCGGCCAGGCAGCCTGCAGCCGGCACAGAACCCCATTTGTATACCTCACTGAGCCACGAGACTCCACCATGCACAGCAGCGTGGTGCGAGCAGGATCTGGCGGGTCATGCGCTCGTGACATGTAATGTTTCGATTCCTTAACATGTATGTGCTATGCACAAACCATACCATGTTCCAGCAGGAAGTAAAAGGTCTTTTCTATGTTTCTCTAAAGTGACTCCATCCCTGTTAAGACATATCTGGGCTGCAGAGCTGTGGGCTACAGTTGACTTTCATCTTGACCCTCACCCCGTCTGGATGCAGCAGAGGGAACTGGGGAGCACAGGCGCTGATCCATGGACTACAGGGCAGGGGAAGGCTCGGAGCTCACTGAAGCCCACACCTGGCTCTGGAAGGGAAGAGTAGCTCGGAAGAGGGACAAAAGCAAGCCAAGGCCACAGATCCCTTTCTTTCTGCTGCCAGGATCGCACTCAGGCCGCCGTGTTTCTGTTGTCCGTGGCCTCCACCCACCCACCCATCCATTCCCGAGCCCCTCAGCCTGATACAGGGCTGGGTTTGGAGTGACATGAGTGAGCAAGGCAGACACGTCCCAGCCTCTCCCAGATTTTCATTTAGAGTCGCCCACGAGCAAGTTCTCGTGCGGACCCCACATCGGCTCCCTGAGGCCCACGAGTCTCCAGTTGGGACAGGAAGCTTAGCAGTGCTGCGTGTGAAGTGTGCTGCACACTAGGCGGACTGGAACCGCAGAGCAGAGCAGGGAGCCTTCAGAGCACCCGTCTGGGGGTAAATGAAGGGTCGCTTCTCCTAGCCTTCGTGCGGCTCCCACGGGCAGACAGACAGCCTCCCTGCCACAATCCTGCCCCAGCCCCCCTTCCACCTTCCCCTGCCACCCGGGAAGAGGAGCGCGGCTTCCGGCTGAGCAGTGCCAGGTTCTGAACACTCTGTGGTCCTTTGGCCCCTGCACTTCACCCCCAGATCCACATTTCTGATCTTCTGCTACGCACCCTAAATCACACTGTGCCTTTGAACCATCACTGTGGCAAATTATATGTGGTTTTACAGACAGTAAGGGAGACAGACATGAAGTAAGCAACACAAGCAAGCATGGCGCATGCACAGAAGAGGATGTTCAGATGCTCTGGGGAGCACAGGGTCCCGACCTCACCTGAGAGAGGAGCCCCAAAGGGTAGCAAGCGCTGGGCAGCGGGCAGCACTGGGGGGAGGGGTGGTCTGGAAGGGGAAGACAGCAGGTGATAGAAGATGCTTCTAGGGGGAGGAGAGAAAAGTACCACACCGTGCCCAGTCTGACTCAGGGCTGATCTGCTGTGAGAGGAGCTGCCTACACTGGAGAAGTGCTCACCACGCACCTGGTACGCAAGGGTGAGGTGCTCGACCCTCTTTTACATTTTGCATATCATGTCACACCTGTCTTCATTACTTTTCTCATTGCTGAGACAGAATACCTCACCTCCAAAGTTAGACAAAGGTCTATTTGAGCTCACAGTCTGTAGAGGCTTCAGTCCATGGTTGGCTGGATCCAAGGCAGGGCAGCTTGGCACAGGGACCTGGCAGAGGAGAAATGTCCACAGCAAGGCAAGCAGGAAGCAGTGAGTCTGCCTGCCACCTTTCCTGAAAGCCTGCCAGCTGGTACCACCCACACCGAGGGAGGAACTACACTAACCCTATTCAATTACCGTACACCTTCAATCCCACCATCCACCCACCCATCCATACACCTTCAATCCCAGCATCACTCACAGTCCAGCCACCACCCGAAAGCTCCACCGATGAGCAGCTGGGGCTTTGTGGCTGCGTCTAGATTCCTGCTACACCTTGCTCTTATCAAGCGTCTCAGTGAGCTTCTCAGGAATGTTACCACGCGGCCTAAAGCATCACCATCCAGCAGTCCCTGAGCGTTCTCATTACTCCTTGAGATTTCAGGCATTTTTTTTTTTTTTTTTTTTAGGTTTTTTGAGACAGGGTCTCGCTTTGTGGTTCAGGCTGGCCCTGAGCTCAGCCTCCAACTCACATCACAGCAATCCTCCTGCCTCTGCCTCCCGAGTGCTGGGATGACAGGCGTGAGCCACCACGCCCGGCACTGTGGTATGTGGTACTGGTTGCTGCTGGGTGTGAGTCTCCACACCCA
>PVIR01032140.1:0-18895 GCA_004026965.1 Petromus typicus
ACCACCCCCCCATATATATAAAATTTGTTTCCTTACTTTTTTGTTACAATCTCAACATTGTCCCCTTTCACCTTATTTTACATTGAGCATTTTCTATTTCACAATATATAACATACAATGCTAGGACTCATTTACATCTTCATTTTCTCATACCAGAGAAAAGATGCGATATGTATCTATCTGTGACCTATTTATGAAATAAATCTTAAGAAATTAGAATAAGTGCTAGGATTAAAGAGTGATGAAATTTTCCGACAGCATGAGTGAGAGTCTTCGAACTTCTCTGCATTGCTACCAGATCCAGGTGAGATTTTCATTCTGTCGTCCTTTAAAATGAAGTGAAAGGACAAGATTTGGACACAATATGGCCTTCACGAGGCTCGTTGTGCTGAAATTTCATCTGCTGTATGACTTTGAGGAAATAATTAGATCACAAAGGCTCGGGCCGGGGATATAGCTCAGTGGTTCCGGCGCCTGTCTTGGAAGCTCAAGGACCTGGGTTCGATCCCTGGTCACCACACACCACACTAGGCATGGAGAGTCACGCCCAGCAGCAACCAGTACCACATACCACAATGCCGGGCGTGGTGGCTCACGCCTGTAATCCCAGCAATTTGGAGGCAGAGGCAGGAGGATTGCTGTGATGTGAGTTGGAGGCTGAGCTCAAGGCCAGCCTGAACCACAAAGCGAGACCCTGTCTCAAAAAACCTTAAAAAAAATAAATAAAATAAAGGCTCTAGTTTCCGTGATGATGTGACAGTTTGTTGGCACCAAAGTTTGATGATCACACAGTTGGATGAAGTCACAGTTTGATTTTGCATCTGTCTGATGACATTTGAGGGAGTTGATGGTCGTGGAAGGTGAGGTACAATCAGGATTACATCACAGGCTCTGATTTTACAGGTTTTTTCTGCTCTTCTTCCCCGTTCCCCTGGCTGTGCCCTTTGCTCTGTTTCCTGTTTACCAAGAGGTGAGCAGCTTTTCCTGCAACCGTTTCTGCTGGGAGGACTCTGTCTCTCCACAGCTCTAGCAGCAACGGCTCCATCCTGTCTTGGACCCAGCCTGCTGGAGCTGTGAACCACAAGGAAACTTTCCACAATTGTGTTTCTGGTCTCAGTTACTTTATCTCAGTGATAGAAAGCTAGCTGAGAGAGTTTTAAAAACAACTGAAAAGATACAAAGTTACTTTCCTATAATGCACATTATTTAAATTTAATTAATATAGATATCCTTCTGAATATATGATAAGCTCTTTAATATAAAACTGGGAGAAAACAATAATAATTACAAGATTATTTAATTTAGCCAGGTTTAATATTTACTTATTGAACAATTTAGGGAAATATGAATGACATAGAACATTTATGATTTATATTTTCAGATCTAGAAAATTATAATATTGTAGAAGTGCACTATTTCTTTCTTTTGTTTAAACATAAAATGAAATAAGGAAAAACCTAAAACTTATATCAATTTAGATAGCTAATTCTTTAAATATTCTTTAAAGAAAATCTTGAAAGAAAATTAAAAGTGTGATATGTTTAGCATCGAAAATAAATGAGGTAAAATGCATATTTTGTATCATGGCAAGTTTAGCATGTTGAAAAATAAAATTATTTTTTAGATATGCTGCTACTGAATATATAGAATATCAGGAAGTGGAGTTCATACCTGAAAAATTTACGATGGGTTTCTGACACCAAAATATAGCTCTAAAGAATTCCTATGTCAAAACCATCTTCCAGGAAATACCTATCATTCTTTCATCTGTGTAACAGGAGTCCTATTAGGAGGTGCATGCAGAAGAGGAGAGGACAGTGGACAAATTGTGGGTAAAGTATGGTAGGAAATGCTGCAATATTTGGAGCGTGAATACTCAACTCTCAGAAGATCAGAAGATCTCATGTTGGATCAATAAGAGAAAATTATATCAAGATGTATTATAGTAAAATAATTAAGAGAAAAAACAACAAGGGGATTTTGATATGAGAGTAAAATATAGTTATACATCAGTGAACAATTAAACTGATGGCATAGAGCTCATCAGAAATAAAGCCAGAAAAATGTAGAATATTACTAAAGAAGAATGTAGTATACTGAGGCCAAAATGAAATTATAGAGGATGAGATATATTACCTTAAAGAACATGAATAACTAAACTTATTCTATGAGATGACTGTACTGCAGTAATTTGAATTCATAAGTTTAAAGAACATCCTAAGGAATTACTTCCTCCAAAATTAGTATGTTGATAGATTTAAAGTATGAGGTATAAATTGTGTCATCAATGATAGACTCATAAGATTTAACATGTACTGATTACAAAGAAATTGATAGCCTAAGTAGAGAAAGCAAAATTAAATATCCAATAAGAAAAGCTGACAATAATGCCTCTTAATTTCTTTAAAATATTTACAGTAGGTGGTTTTGTACATTACATTTATGTTATTGTGGGCTTGGCTATTTTCCATTTTTTGAGAGCACATAACTAATAATAGAAAAAATGAATTTTAATTAATTCTTACAGATGATACAATCATCTGTTGGAAATTAAGAATAAAGCAAGATGAATAAAACAATGTGTTCAAGTTTAGAGAAATAAATCGAGAATAAGTTTAACATTTATTTATGGTAATTCCTGAGCAAGAGCAATTCTTGTAACTAAGAATAAATCTGATCAAAACAGAAGACAGAATATAAGGCACAGGAGTGACAGCACATTACAGCCGTAACTGAGATGCTAGAGAAGACAGAAGAGATGTAAGGAAGCACTTTTTCCTTGTAAGGTAGTTTCATCCTGTAAAAGTGTCAATGTTTCTGAAACTAGTCTTGACACAATTGATGGCATGACTGAGTAACGACTGAGACAGCACATCAGAAAATCTATGAAATTAAGAAGCCATAAGAAGCCACTGATTTCATGATTTTAAACAATGTTATAAAGCGCGACAAGAAAATATTAATGAGAGAATTACACAGTTGTCCAAAACCCACTCCTTGTGTACATGTTGATGTCTGTGTACATACTGAGTGCTCTTTGTTCATGTAGAAGAAAGAGAAATTCAAGATAGGAATTTTTTAAGTTAGAATTTAAGTTTAATACAGCAGATTATAAAAGTATCATATATGATAACGTGTTCTACACACCTATTTGGATGTAAAAGAAGGTCAAACATTAACATGTATGATTTATTGATAAAATCAAATGCCAAATATTTAACATAAAAATACCCAGCAGGGAAAACAGTACCCTTTTTGTAGCAAGAACTTCCAAAGTAAGTCATCACCAAATCGAGGACCACCAAGCTCTTCTGAGTCTAAGGGAGTAGGATCTTTGGGAGTCTGAGATCAGACTGGGCTACACAGCAGTCTCAGAACAAAAACCAAACAAATAGAAAGACATTCAACTACAAGGTATGAATAGTTTTGAAGGATAAAACAATATAAATATTTTAAAAGTCTAATATTATACACAACATTTTACACTTAAAACACTTTATTTGAAAGGTTTTCTATAAAATGAACTCATAAAGATAGAAAAGCTCAAACTGTAGAAACATTGGTTGAAGAAAGGCAGACACTCTTGAAAGTAATTAGCATGGATTACTATTGATATTTTAATATAAGATTTGTTAGAAATAAAAATACATATAAAATCACACAGTTGTCTTTCATCCACAAATGTACAATGAAGTCCACGCTGGGAACTGGCAGCTGGCTAGGGAGCAGCCACAAGCAGGCGTGTGCCGCTGTGAGGAACCTGCATCTGTTCAAATTCTGAAGGATGGTTTGGCAACGCTAGGAGCACTCTCATCTGACACCATCTGGGTCAGAAGCCAGCAGGCTAATTAGGTAAGGATTCAGCATTCCCACCTTAGGAGGTGTTTTTAAGCAAAAGCAAAACAGTGTGTCTATTGATCAGCTCAAGTGTATTACCAAGACCTTAACTTTGTGTATAAATTTTTGTAATTAAAACGCAGATCAGAGTCTGACATTGCTTTGCTTTGTCTTCTTCTGTCTAGCTTTTATTCCCTATGAAATAAATCCTATATCTCTGTTAAATGATTCTAATAATACATACTAAGGCTGCTTTCAAAGAGTGCTAGGATGCTTTCAAATATAGTTAGACACTTATCAAACTCTTTTTATTTATTTATTTATTTATTTTAGACATGGTCTCACTTTGTAGTTCAGTCTGGTCCTAAACATACTATGTAGTCCAGGTGAGCCTCAAACTCAGCAATCCTCCTGCTTCTGCCTCCTGAGTGCTGGGTTACAGGCATGAGCCACCATGCCCAACACTATGGTATGTGGTACTGATGGCTGGTGGCTGCAAGTCACCGTGCCTGGCATTGTTGAATATGGTTACCAGGGATCTAACCTAGGCCCTTGCACTTGCAAGACAGGCAGCGGAATCATTGAGCTAAACCCCTGGCTCTCAAACTCTTATAGTTGTCCAAACTACCAATAGTTACATGATGACTTAGATTGATAATTTCAACTGTATTTTCAAAATATCCAATAATATTAAAATATATATATATTATTCATGCCTATTTAATGTATTTTATTTTAATTACAATGATATAATTATTGAAACATGTTAAATTGGAAGAATTATTTTGAGCAATTTTGATTAAGTTTTTACCAATGAAAGTAAATATATAAGAAGAACCTGTTACCTAAAATTTATTTTGTGTAGACATCTGTCAGTGTTTTTTTACTTCAAAACAAGTAAACACACTATCAAGTTAAGCAGCTAAGGAGGAATTAGAAGGCTTTTTACTGTATGCATCATAATTTTTCAAATAGTCTTGAAGAACAGAAGTAAATTAACAATTTACATAAAAGAGTACATGAAAAAATAAAATAAATGAGAATATTTCATAAACAATTTTTTCACCTGCTGGAATGAAATGCATACATGATGGTGAGTGGTAAGTACTGTTATATAGAAAAAAGAATATTATGCTGGTTTTTCTCTGAAAATAGAATTTTTCTGATTGCTATCTTTTGTTTTCTTAGTAATATGTCCTATAAAATAAATAAATGAGCTTCCAGGATACTCCTGTATTAAAAAACAATGACATCACTAATGTTTTCTATAATGTAATTATAAGAAAGAACAGAAAAGAATAATAAAAATATTTTCTCATACCAGAGAAAAGATGCGATATGAGAAAATAAAGATGCAAATGAGTCCTAGAATTGTATGTTATATATTGTGAAATAGAAAATGCTCAATGTAAAATAGGAAGAAGGGGGAAAATGTTGCGATTGTAACAAAGAAGTAAGGAAACAAATTTTATGTATATGGGGGGTGGTAGGGTGGGTAGGGCTAGGGGAAAAATGAGAATTAAGTTGTGTCTTATACTGGTACAAATCCCCATTATGGAGTGCAATCATGATGTGTATATATAATGTACCAATAAAGATTTTTTTAAAAAAGAATAATAAAAATAATGGAACAGACAATTGTGGAGCATGTAAATTGGACCACACAGGGCACTACTAGCGTGTTTGCACTAAACAGGCCTCTAGACTGATCCTACCAAGCAAAATGAAAGGGCTCTGTTATTCTGCTGAAAATCTGTACCAAGACGCTCACAAAAAGAATACTTGGAATATAAAATTGTATGCCATTTTTTATTTTTAAATAACAATTTGCTAAAATTAACTGGAATTACAGAGTTAGGAATGCCTGCGTAAGAGATAAAGGTGAAGCTACCTGTTTCTGAGGAGTTGCAATCAGAAGATGAGAAAAAAGCAAAATAATATAGCATTTATGTTTTTAAAAATTTGGAAAAAACATGAATATTGACGTAGTTTTGGGTTCCGACTTACTTATATTTCATTTAATACAGATACTGTAATTTAGCCCTGGGATTTATTTATTTTTTTATTTGTTTTCAGGTACTGTCCATTCTTTTAATCAAATGCTAAGTTGTAACTTTAAAGAAATGATTCTTTAAAATGTCATATAAAAGAAATAAATAAGCCAAATCAAAATATCATCCACAATAAATATTTTTAATACTAATGATGGTTATTTTACTGAAAAGTTATAATTTTATTGTTCAGATATTGTATTTGTTATAAAATAACCTGTGCTGTCATCAATTACATATGTATTGTTTTAGAAACTGAAATCTTTATTGGTACATTACATATACACATAACGATTATGCTCAACAATGATAACTTGTACCAGTATATGACACAGCTCAATTCTCATTTTTTCCCATAGCCCTGCCCACCCTACCACCCCCATCCTCTGTATACATAAACTTTGTTTCCTTTCTTTTTTGTTATAATCTCATTATTTTCCCCTTCACCCCATTTTGCTTTGAATATTTTCTATTTCTCAATATCTACTTTATATTCTAGAACTCATTTACATCTTTATTTTCTCATACCAGAGAAAAATATGATATCTACACACCTGTGACCTATTTATTTCACTTATGAGGATGTCTTCAAGGTACATTCATTTAAGTATAAATGATTAAAACTTATCATTTCTTATGGCAGAGAAATACTGCATTCTGTAGAAGAACCACAGCTTTTTTATCCAGTCTCCAGTTGATGGACATTTGGTTGTTTCCAAGATGTAGCAATCACAAACTGGGCTGCTATATACATGGGTGCACATATGTCACTGTGATATAAATCTTTTAATTCTTTTGTGTATATACCTAGCAGAGGAGTAACAGGGTCAAATGGCACCTCTAATTGTAGTTTTTTTGGGAATCGCCACACTGATTTCCACAGGGGTTGTACGAGTCTACACTCCCACTAACAGTGGAGAAGGGTTCTTTCTCTGCAGCCTCACCAACATTTGCTGCTGGCTGATTCTTAAATAGCAGCTATTCTTTGTGGAGTGAGATGAAATTTTAATGTTGTTTTCATCTGCATCTCTCGAATGACTAGTGATGTTGAACACTTCTTCATATGCTTCTTAGCTGCTTTTATTTCTTCCTCTGAAAAGTTTCTGCTCATTTCAGATGCCCACTTTTGAATTTGGACTTTAACCTGCCAAAGTCTAAAGCTAGGCCTAGCTCTTTCACCATGTACTAAAAAAAAAAAAAATCAAGATGGATTAGGGACCTAAATATTAAAACAGACACACTAAACCTGCTACAAAACAGGTTAGGTAAAACTCTTGAAGACACTGATTTAGGGAAAGATTTCATGAACAAATTCTCTATAGCACGAGAACTGTAGAAAAAAATTGATAAATGGGATCTCATCCTATTGAGAGACTTCTGCACAGCGAAAGAAACCACCAGCAAAGCGAAAAGGCAACGAACGATATGGGAAAGAATCTTTACCAACCATTTTTCAGACAAAAGGTTACTATCTAGAATATATAAAGGGCTTAAAGAAATCAATCCACCCAAATTTAAAGACCCAATACATATATATCTTCAATGCGTCTTTTGAGCTTTTTCCAAAGGCAGCCAATGATACATTTTACAAATCTTTTTTCACAACAGTGTCTGAACTTTCTTGTTTGACCCCTAAAATCATAATTATACTTTCTATTAACCAAAGCAAAATTTCCACTGGCTGAGGGATCCAGGACATACGCATCTGTTCTGGGTGCAGATCTTTTCCATAGACAGCACTGAGCCTGTCAAGGAGTGTGGCTACAAGGACAGCAGATAGGATTCCTACAAATTTGCATGAATATAAAATAACTGCAGAGCAAATCTTGGGAACATTCACTGTCACCCATGTTCTCACTAGTTGAAGGAATGTGGAAAATTTCTTTCCCTGGTCTGCAGAATGAAGGCTGTGTTCTGTGTGGCTCTGCAGAGCAGCTTTCACCTGCCATTCTGCAGGGAATTATGTCAAAGGGGCTTTGGATGGGGCAGGTGCCATCAGCATTAGCCTCGTGCCCTCAAAATCTAGGAGGCAGCTCTGATGACTTCTGACTTACTCTTGAGATCATTCTTCTCTTTCTTAAAAAATGGCATACATTCACAGACGAGTATCTCAAGAGCAGCAATCCTTAACCTTATTTGCATGAGTTTCATTAATGATCAGGGTAGGAGCACAGAAGATTTCAGGATAATTCAAACTTATTATACTATATACATTGTTCCATTATTATTGCAGTGCACTAAATAAAGAAATAATAATACAATTCAAAACAATGCAGAATGAGTGGAAGTCCTGGGTTTATTTTTTACAGAAATGAATGTTTCAGTCTGGGGGAGATGGAAAACAGACACTTGAAGTGTGTTGCTTATATATTTTCTGCACCTGAATTTTGTTTTGATTGTTTTCACTGCAAAAACAACTTTATTTCACAAAGATAGGATGCTGGGAATGGAAGTCTCTTTTCCTCTTTTATTTGGTGGTAAGCTCAGAATATTCTGCTTTACATGTTATTCAGAATGTTTTGAGATATGCTGCTGTTTCACACCCATTTTTAAGGCCACTTTAATTTGCCATCTTAAACCATTGATCCTCTTTTAGTCCAGGCAACTTGATTCACCAGGTTTTATCTACAAATATAATACATGTTTTTTTCATTCAGGGTTCTTTTGCCATTGGGAGGTAATGCTTAAGTTCCTTTGAAATCTGGAAGAAAGAAAGGGTCTATCTCTTGCAAAGTCCTGTTGACATTTGAAACGTGAAGAATCCAAATGTTCTACCATTGATTCTAGTATTCCAGTTAGACTTTCAATGCAGTCACTTTATTTTCAGACTTGAACACATTTGTCACTTTCCCCTGACATTATGGAATGACTTCTTGAGCAGGCTTAATGTGTCACCTGAGTAATAAAGTCCTGTGACACACTCTGTCCAATGAGGATGACAGATTTTCTAGAAGAAAGTTTTGGAGCAGGTCTACTAACTTGAAAACTCTAGCCAGTGATCACCTTTATAAAGCTTCTTGGCTTCAGTGTGTGAGAGAAGACACATGTGCTCGAATCCATCTCCTCATAGGTCTGCACAAACAGGAGCAAGTGAAGACATGTGCTTTAATATGGTTGGTAATGTTAATCACTTCCTACAAACATTTAGTAAAATAGGGAGACAGCTTTTGGCAAGGAAAATTTGCTCCACAGAGGACACAATGCAAGGTCTTACATTCAAAATTCTCCTCTTTGATCAGAATAATAAAGCAAAGAAGCTGTCCAGGCATCATACCACACCACCAACTGTGCATATATTGACACAAAATGGTCAATTCAGTTTTCCTGATGTACTGCAATTAAGACTTGAATAGTTCTGCCGCTGTTGATATTGGTTGGCAAAAGGTGCACATTTTATATTTCCTTGCATATCCTCCTGAAAAATATGTTGCACAGAATCAAGGATTGTTGTCAACATCAGTAGATGGAGCAGCCTGAATGATATCGCATGGCAGCCCATCGGTTTTCTCTAACCATTGGATGTAAATATTTTCTGCTGTTTCATCAGTACATGTAGTTCAGATGATAGCTCTAAACGGAGCAGGTTCTACGTTTTGAAGTGCAGGCTGTCCTAACTTTTCATCACAATGTTCTCAACAGCAGGCTCCTTCACCTAGAGTGAGAACTTCTGATATTTAGCAATGTAGTTAGCTGCTCAGATTTATGCTGTCAGTGTAACCCTATCAGCTGAGGTCATCACCTTCAAAATGCTCCTGATCTTAGGTTCATATTTTTTCTTTTAAAAACTCAAAAGATTTGCTATTGAATGCAGAGTGCTTCTTCTCCACGTGGCAAAGCAATTTTGAAGGTTTTAATACAAATGCCATGGTTTACAAAGCAGGTGGGGAGATTGCTTATCAGCTACACAATGAACCTGCAATTTGAGAAAGACTCTTTGTATTGTACTTTGAACACAGCTTTCCTTTTGTCAGTAGCCTTTAAGTTTTATGTGTCCCACTGTCTTCCCCATTTTCAAGGCAGCTTTTCAGAGATATGTTTTACTCATTTTGGCTGGAGTTTGCTCATGGGATTAACAAAACTGACTGAGATAAGTGTATAATACAGAAAAGAGACATGAATGGATGTGGAAAAGAAATGAGTGAGCAATGCATATACTAAAATATCAGAGTCTAATGTAAAACTTCCACTAACTTTCACTTGACACTCACCTGTGGGGTCTTGATATGCGTTGACACCCAGTCAACTGTGGTCTCTGTGCTCTCAGATCTTTTTGTGGATGTTTATCTGTATTTCATTCTCTCCCCAGTGCTGGCATCATGTTCTCAGCTCCACCTTAGATGATCAAGTATTAGATTTTCATAATGAGTAAGCAGGATTTCCTGAATTAGTAGCTCACCATAGTGTTTTCACTACGTGGAGAACCTGCTGTGGCCAGAGATCTGATAGGAAGCAGAGTTTAAGTAGAAATATGAATGACGGGGTGTAGCTGTCAGGACAGAAGATGTATCACTGGCCAGTGCATCACTCATTCCTTGCAGTGCATCCTGATTATTTGCAGGAAGTATTGTGTCGGCCTGAGGGTGTAGCCCCTGTTCTAACAGTGTCATCTTGAATGATTCAAGAAGTCAGACAACCTTTTTATTCAGTGTTTTCTTTAATTCTGTGTCCAATTAAGATCAAATTATTATTATGTCTACTAGTATCACGTCTCTACTCCTGGTTTTCATAACATACCCGATTGTTCCTGAGTATCTCCCCACTGAATCATCACATGGTTACTAAGTCATGATCTGACCACTTTCTTTAGAACAAACTATTTTTTTCATGCCATGCAAATAGGCTGATGATGTTTGTAATTGCCAAGTTTTGCTTTCTTATTACTGAACAATTTTCTTCTTCATTGCATTTCTGTCTTCTTACATTTTGTTGCAAATACAAAAACAAAGCCATTCCTTTCATTCTTTGCTTATGCATTTTCTCAGCTAAATATTCAACTAGGTTTCATACAAATTCTAATGTATACAGGACATTGGAATACAACCCACCCAATTTACTTTCTATTTTAATTATACAATTCATCTTCTCATCTGAGGTCCAAAAACGTGTTTTGCATTTCCATCCGAATTTCCATCCGAAAATTCAGACTGAATTTTCCTTTAACATCTATATTTCTATTCACCTTCTATTCATGATTATATATTATTCTTTAAAAATCTGCTTTTCCATGTTTATAACAGCTCAGTTTGGAATAACTAAATCTTGGAAACAACCAAAGTGTCCATGGGCTGGGGACTGGCTAAAGAAGATGTGTTTCTTTTGTAGAATAGAGTATTATTCTGCCATAAAAATGATAAGATTGAGTGATTCATACTCAAATGGATGTACCTTCAGGACATCCTAATACGTGAAATAAATAGGTCACAGATGTGTAAGTATTGTATCTTTTATCTGTTATGAGAAAATAAAGATGTAAATGAGTTATAGAATATAAAGTAGATATTGTAAATAGAAAATATTTAAAAAGAAATGAGAGTTAGGGATAGGTAAAGAGGGGGAAAATAATGTGATGGTAATAAAAAAGGGAAAGCCTGTATATATAGGGGACAGGTGGTTGTAGGGTGGGTAAGGGAATGGCAAAAATGAGAATTAATTCACATCATATCATAAACTGGTACAGATTCTCAATGCTGAAAGTGACTATGATGTGTATATATAATGTACCAATAAAGATTTGAATTAAATAAGTAACTATCTTTTAAAAAAATCTTATTTTAAATTCTTAAATGTATCATTTTCAATATTCTTAATTTAGCATACCTCTCAAGAGTTATTTAAAACTTTATCACATAGAGCCAAATTAATTCCACATCTTTTTGTATTTGTTGAATTGAAGCCCACTTTTCCATATGAAAATTTGTCTTATGTGTAGGCTTCTGTGAAAAATTATCACAATCTAAGTGACTTACACATTGGAAACATTTATCTTTGCCTAGTTCTGGAGTATGGAAATCTGACATCAGTGTGTGAGCCTGGTTGCTTTGAGTTAGGTGCTGTTCTTGCCTTGCGTGTGACTAATTTCTGACTCCCCTTTCTTTTCCCCATGGTGGACAGAGAGGTCTGGTTTCTCTCACTCTTCCTCCTGAGGGCACTAACACTATTGCAGGGGCTGCACCCTCATTACCTCATCTAATCCTGGTTATCCCCCAAAAGCACCATCTCCAAACAGCGCATATTGAAAATTGAGTGTTTCAGTAATACTGAGTCCATAGCAGAGAGTTTGAGTATACTTCACATATAGAGAATGAAAATATTTAGAGACACAGCTGCAGATTAAAGGGGGATTAAAAATATCTTAAGTCCTTTGGTGCTTTCTCGACTGAAAGTTGAGGTCTACGTTCCCTACTCTTGTACGCAGGCTTACTCATAGATAACTCTGGAAACATCTGTTCTTTAGTGCTTTGCAGGACTAGAACTTCTTTTGGGGTTGGGGTGGGCTGATACACCCTCTAAGTCAGATTATCCTGTTGGAGAGGCCATTTGATGAACAATAATACTACCACAAGATGGAAAAGGACCTAGCTGGCCACAGCCTGTCAGACTTCTCACCGCACTGCCAGGCATGAGCAGAGCGGTCTCATACCTTCTGTGTGCCCTGATTTTAAGCAAAGATCTTCTGGGGGACTCTGCAGGTCCTAAGCAGAGGCAAAGAGGTAAGAAAAAAAGCCCAGCCTGAACACCCACAAAATACTAATAAACAGAAATAAATAGCTAGTGTATTAAAGTATTTTGGGTACATCATTGTAAAGCAAAAAATGTACAAAATGAAGCAACATGTATTGGACTCCTTATGTTTCTGTTTCCTGCTGCACAGATTTTCAACAGAACCCAGAGTGGGTTCGAGCTTATAAATAAATAGATATTAGTTTATATATATCAAAGCTATGAGTTCCATAGAAAACTGACTGCATGTTTCATTTTTACACTTGAGTCATTTATAGAGCTCCTGAAGAATCCCTCTCTTTTGTTTTATTTTGATGACATATATCGCCTGAACTGCATTCCAAACCTGCGCACATGTAAACAGACGTCAGTCCCACCTCTCTGACTTCGGTGCTGATTTCCACTTCTGGTCTGAAATTGGGGTTATTGCTGATTTAACAACCTGTTCATATAAAAGAGACCATTATTCAATATGATGGGCCCTGCTGGGAACAATTTCCTGGATCACATCATGAATTTTGTCAGTGGTAAAATGTGGATACGGTGACAGATGGAATATCAGTTTGCCGAGCAACATTCTGCCTGTTTAGAATTGCATATTTGTACCCAAATTTTCTATTATATATAAAAAAAACTGAAGATTTTTTACTCTGGATCCTGAGAATACAAAATCACACACCTCTATGTTATAAATAATTATTTTAAGAATCCAAATTTACACTCAAGAATTATATTCTGATACTTTTAAAGGTATTTTTGTTTATCTTTATGCCTCCATCTGGTTTAATATACACTAAAATGACAATACCCATAGAGAATATTCTAGGGAGTAAAAATATCAACCAGCCTTCCAGCACTCCCCGTGGATATGTCATGCAAAGCAGATGGCCTGGAGTAATTTGATAATATTTAGCATCCTTATCAAAGAATGTATCAAATTTCATTAACCTTTCAGTGTACCATAAAAAATATCTCTCTAAGCATGTATTTGTTAAGTAATCATAATAATTTTAACAATTCCCAACTTTTCCACCAAATGGTGTATATGTCCATAGAGCTGTTAAACTTATTTAATGCTAGGAAAGTCATTTAAATTTTTTTGAAAGTCATTTAAATTTTAAATTCAGTCTTTCTGATGACCAGTTCACACAAATTGTTTTGCAGTTAGAATCACTGTAGTTTAATATAATCATTGATAAATTCGAGGAATTGAAAACCATATATTTTGGTGATTTTTTCTAATCAAATAGGTTATGAATAAAATTGGTGTAACATTTTGTGACTTTTTGCCTGTATTTTTCTAGCTAACTTTCCTTCAGTGAAGAACTTTACTAATACATGCCTTTTGCATTGCAAAAGTAAGAATCACAAATCCACAACACATTTCTTTCAAATATTTTATATAGATCAGTGAATACATAGATTAGTCCAAACAATCTTAAATGATTTTATCTTGGTTATAATATTTCCAAGATTCAGTTTAAATTCATAAAATTTTAATTTACTAACAATGAACAAAACATTGGTTCATATTGGGTATTAAAATTAATAAAAATTGAAATTGTTTAATTCTTATTTTAAAATCTGATAAAGTCTTAAATGAAAACATTGTAAGGTCTGGGGAAAACAGTAATACTATCTTGTGTAATTTTTTTTTTACCACTTCTTTTCTTTTTATCATTTTTTTTTCTTCTTGTACAGGTATCTCTCTAATTTCAAGATGTCAAAGATGAAACATATCACCAAAGTATACCACACTGCACTGTAACCCCAAGTGACTGAAGAGAATATATTATGCCAATACAGACAATGAGATGAATTGTGTGCGTTAAATAGGAAATCAAAGATCCCTTTAAAAATTTCACTTGACCATAAAAGTCCCAGAATAGATAAACCATTTATGTCATTGACAAAACAAAGCATTTCTGATCACATTAGGATGAATGATTGTTTTAATACAGCAGATCAATACAGGTGCTTCCCTTTTTATGAATTAACAGATGTTTATAACAAACTGGTCACGTCAGTATCTCATTTTCATAGACTTACTACACTGATGTTAATCACAAATTTTTATTTCCCCAGAAATTGTCTGAAATTTGTAGTTACAATGTAGAAGTTTTATTTTTCTAACACTGTCTATAGGAATAAGAGATGGAATTGCTGCTTGGACCTGGATCTGCCCTTTATGGTGTGTGGCGTAGGGATGGTATTTATCTATGAACTTGGACATCAATGGCTCATAGAGAGAGGTGATAATTATATGAGAACCTTTATATATTACATATAGTAACAGGTTAATAAAACTTTCATTGGTTTTAACAGCAATAGTTTTGAAGGGCTATGTAATAGATGGAGTTCTCATCGTTTCAGACAGGACATTTAAGAGTCATACCAAGAATGAATTATTATTTCAGGCATCTGCAATCTCTTAGATGGATTTTCTTATATTGTTTTTTTAAGAAAAATATTTAAAAATTTTAAAAGAAACTGCTACAGTGATTTATTTACAGAAAAGTTCCTTAGAACTTCCACATCATATGGTGTGATTTGCAAATTGTATAATTATGAATATTTTAATTTGAAAGATGGAGTAAGTATAAACAAAACATACAAACATTCTAAAGTTGTGTCCATGGACATGATTTAGATACTTTCTTGTGAAGAAGATTTAAACAACAGGACTATCAGTCCTTATTTACAAAATGATAATTATGAAGGGAATGGTACTTTCTACCAATGTATTATAACATTAGGCACTTGCCATACTTCGCTTAATTTCCATTGATAGTTTAAATTTGTGTACATGGAAAACATAATAAGATAGAAAATTGAACTAGAAAATATAGAGACAAAGTTATAAATATACATAGAAATGAAAGACCAAGTGCATGAGATATAAGTACAGATTAGGATCAATCACATATTTTATAGACAGAATTAAAGCAAAGTTAAGCTCTGAAATTAGTGGAAATTAAATGTATCTGCTCTAGAGAAAACTTACGCTCCATTTAGATTTTTAGGTATATGTTCTATGTGTGGCACTATTTGGTTAACATCAGTGATATAATGTTCACTTGTCACAAACCCTTCTTGAAACTGAAGCAGGACACAATTTTATTGGGTGATTGTTTGTCACACCTAGAAACAAATCAAAACAGCAACATTAAAGTGAATTTTCTGTGAAGGATATTCTGTGAGGTGTAATATTGTTTTCTGAAACCCTGTAATAGACATAACAGGTAACCAGCCTGTGCACAAAATGTTTACATAGAAGTTGGTATAAAAAAGATGATTTACCAGTTTCTCCCCAGTGGTGAGATGAACACTGCAGTCTTCTCGGTTGATTCCACTTTCAGCTCCTGATATTGCAGAAGTCATTTATGTTTCCAGTCCTCCTCTGTCAAAGTAGCCAATGGGAGTTGGAATTGAGTCTGCTGTCTCAGAAATTTATAACATGTTGTCTTTCTTCACATGTGTCCAGGTTTGAGTCAAGTACTTTTTGAGATGTGTCAGCACTGAGCCCGTTGAGCTCTCCCCTTGCCATCCTGTTTACTGTTGCGTCATCACCATTTCCAGTGTGACACAGCATGACCACCCACATCCTGTATTCTGAGGGCAGCTAACTTCTAGGAATTATTCCACCAGGCCCTGTTAGCTCCATGAACTTGAGTTATGTGTCTTCTCTGAAACCTGTTTTCATCACCTACAGTGTGAAGATGTAGTGGTGTGGAGTGACCAGGTTCACTCACAGGAAACCCCAGCACCAAGGCTCTGTGAGCAGTGGGCCAGCGCTGGCAGGATCTGGTACAATCATGGTCTGTCTGACCTTCTCTCTCTCAGCCAACCAACACGTTCCTAGGTTTGGAACACAAGGCCCAAACAAGGAAGGGGCTAGAATCTAAGGCTGAGATTTTTCAGCCAAGTTCAAAGTTAACCTACAAGAATTGTGATCAAAAGACTGGAAAATGTGTTTCAAACCTTTATCCTCTGTGGGCCAAGGTGGTTTTTGAATTTGTGGCTATTGATATTTTGCCATATGTCACACAACTCCCTTTATTGTAAACAAAATATAAAGAAAGTTCAACCTGAAAGCCAAACTTCCTTCATTCTCTAGTCACCCAACTTGTACATTTTTAAAGCATTGTTGACTGATTATTATAATGCAGCTAAATTTTCAAAGAATATTCAATCATTAAAGTGAAAATCACTGACAGGAAATACATAGAATATATAACAGTAAAGGAGTAATAACATCACATAGGGGAGTGCCTTTGGCAGCACATCACACCTACGCATGCTCAGGGGAACTTGTGTAGCAGAAAGTGAAACTCAAAACTACGTCACGCTCTTGGTTGAGTGAAAACGACATTGTGACATCCTGTGAGCCAGTAAAAGAAAGTGCAGAGTATAGAGATATTCAAGTTCACTGTTGGAATAGTATCACGCATAATTCCCTGGCTAGAAAGGGTGCTTATAGAGAAGGAGTTTGTTGTCCCCAGAAAAATGACAGATACGGAAGTAAATATGTCTATACTGGCTACAGTGAACTTGCAGGTCACATGTTTGAGAATATAACAGATAAACAGCAAAACCCTTCCACTTTTGTTTGGGGCACATACTGAGATCTTTTGTCTTTCATGGTCATCTATGAGAATTCCAACCCCCTTCTCCTCCAAGAAGTCTGTACATCCAGGAAGGAAGGTGACATTTCTTGTGACCTTACTATTGAAAAGCTGAGACTAGCCTGAGGCAGCAGTGGCTTTTTGACACTAAAGCTGAAAACTCTCTGGTCCAGGCCAGTTTGTGGATCTCCCAATAAACAGCTGCACTTATCAATTAGACAGAAAAAGCTCTTTCTGTCTGGCATAGATCGGAAACTTGGAAAGCACAATGAAAATTCGTGTATTTGTTACCTTGACTCAGGATAGTACAAGAAGTCACAAAACACACACTGGGATATTAATGCACCTAATGTTCCCAGATACAGAATTATTTCAGTACAGTAAGAGTTTAGCTCTGAGATATAGGTAGCTAGTTGATTTTAAATACATTTACTAATTTATTTTCAATTAATAAAATTGACCAGTCAACTCTAGTAGAAGCTCGTGTCGAGGTTGCTAAAACTGTTTGGAATTAAAAATAAATGTAGTCATAGCACCATTCACAAATGGGCTTTTTACTAATGTTTGTTAATAGTACACTCACTAGACTACAGTAATATTCAAAACACAGCAGCTGCCTTTATCTAATTAAATGCTATCATAAACCAGCTCAAGTTATATTATCATTCTTCACCTAGAATAGAAAATTGGCTTAGAAAATAACCAAAACTACTGAACAATAATGCAGGGGTTATTAGTAAGTGGGAAATTGTCTGAATCTAGCCTGAGTGACATGTGAAATTCATTACGTTAAAATCACAAACCCTGAATACAACTGAAATAGAATTTCAAGTTTTCTTGTAAAAAGTGTCACATAATGTATTTAAAGAGTGAATATATGAATGAGTCATGCTCATTCTGTTCTAGAGAAGTTGGAGGGGTGTAAGTCAGATTCTAGTGATGTATGTTCACAGGGGAGTCGGATACAACTGGGCTTTCAACTTATGCAAAGTTAGTTCTAGGAGCATTGTTTAGAGAGGAGCAGAGGGAGAAACAGAGGAGGAGATGGAGACTTTCATCCACCAGATTATGGCTTTCCAAACAGGTGCCAAGAAAGTGACCTGCCTTGAAGCTTTCCACTTGGTGTGTGAAACACACAGCAGCAGAGACAGAGTGGTAGGGAGCTGGGGTGATTGTATCATATTTGGAGGCAGGCAATGCCAGTGGGGTTCTGAAAACAGTTTAGGTTCAGTGCAAATGTATATGTCAAAATGTAGGCTAGACACCTAGACAAATGCAGAGGAGTTGAAGTGTGTTCTAAGGACAGGAAACAGCATGCAAGCCCAAGTGAGAGGGCAGAGTGATAGGCCTGGGGATAGAGCACGGCATACGACACGCCCCAAGCAGGTCGGAGGTTGGGCTGAACCATCACTGTGGGAAAAATTAAAATCTAGCAGTAAAGAGGCAGGGAGATTCTGGGACACTAGGAGCTTCAAGCTTCATCTGTGAGTGACAAGACTGAATGTCTAGAATGGATTAGGAAGAGGAAGACGTGTGGTCCTAAGTGCAGGTCCAGAGGAAGTGTTTGTTCAGAGTCATGGAGAGAAAATTTTGTAAGACGTAGAAATACTAGACAGACATGTGGGAGCCAGTGAAATAGCTTCAAGGATACAGAAATTGATA
>PVIR01032141.1:0-18909 GCA_004026965.1 Petromus typicus
GGTGAAAGGGGACAATGTTGAGATTGTAACAAAAAAGTAAGGAAACAAATTTTATATATATGGGGGGGTGGTAGGGTGGGTGGGGCTATGGGAAAAAATGAGAATTAAGTTGTGTCTTATACTGGTACAAATCCCCATTATGGAGTGCAATCATGATGTGTATATTTATTGTACCAATAAAGATAATTTAAAAAAAAAAAAGTGTTCTGCACAGCAAGAGAAAACACCAGCAGAGTGAAAAGTCAATCTGCATGTATTCTTGTCTTTCTTCTATGACAGATGTGTTGTTTTCCTTTGATTATTGATAAAGTTTTCTGTTTACCTATGGTTTTGAATAACAATATTTTTCACTCTGGTGTAGCTTTATTTCACATTTCTTCTGTTTGAGATTGTCTAAACTTCTTGAAACTCTGAATTTATTTATAAAATTTGAATATTTTCAGACATTACAGTTGTTGTACAATTCACATTCTAAAAATTATTTTTGTTTTTTATTCAACAGTTTTCATTGCCATACTTTCAAGTTCATTTACTTTTTCTAAAATAATGTCCAATCAACTAATCAGTGTATTTTTTAAAAAATATTTTTATGAGTACATGTTTGTATACATAGTTTACATTCACTGTAGAAAATTGGTACATGTACAGAACACATTCCAATTCATTTTTCTCTTTCTTTTCATACCATTTTACTTTTGAGCATCATATTTATTTACTTATCTTATAGGAGCTTAAAAAATTATATAGTATGTATACTGATTAAATGCCAAATTAACAGGTCAAAGAACATATCTAAAACAGTTAGAATGAGTCCATGTTCATTGTTAGATATATTGTCTATGCTGGATAATAATATATTTTTACCTGCCTTTTTTCCTATTTTCTGCCTATCATTTTATACTTTATTAATATATTGTTTTTAATATAAGAGAAATCATGCAATAATTAAACTTGTGAGGCTGAATGACTTCACTTAACGTTATGGTCTCAAGGTAAACCCATTTTCCTACAAGACTCAGGTTTATGATAGAATAATATTCCTTTAGGCAGAATAGTACTCCACATTTAGTATTTTTTACTGAAGACATTATAGATTTCATCTCCCAAAGTTAGATATTTTTCCATCTTTCATATTCCTGTAGATATTTTTAAATATGTTAAACATATTTATAATAAATGCTTAATGTCCTTTTATGCTAATTCTAGCATTTCTGGGTCAGCTATCTTCAGATCAGCTTTAATTACTTGATATTTTTTGTCTTCATTATGATTTGTATTTTTTTTCTTTTAAGTTTTTTGAGACATGGTCTCACTTTGTAGTTAAGGCTGGCCCTGAGCTCAGCCTCAAACTCACATCACAGCAATCCTCCTGCCTCTGCCTCCAGGTGCTGGGATTACAGGCGTGAGCCACCATGCCCAGCACTGTGGTATGTGGTGCTGATTGTTGCTGGACGTGAGTCTCCACACCCAGTATGGTATGTGGTTAACTGGGGATCGAACCCGGGTCCTTGCACTTGCAAGACAGGCACTGGAACCATGAGCCAAATCCCTGGCCCATGATTTGTATATTTTCTGCTTAATTCTTTGTATGACTATCCATCTTTGAATGCTATCCAGACATTTAATGTCCATTAATCTTGTATATTTTTCTATTTCTAATTGTATTTTAAAGCCTTATTCTGTGGTGTAGTTTAGTTACACACAATAATTTCATAATTTTTGGTCTGGATTTTTGCATTTGTTAGATAGAGCCAATGTAGGCTTATAATACGGCTAATTACTTGTAATTTCCAGGCAGGATCATTTTATCTGCCTTATTAATGACATTGTACAATCAGACTTGGGTGGGGCACTGTACTGTTCCTTCACTGAGTGATTGCACTGTTCCTCAGGAATATCTTTGTACAGCACATGTGTTGGTCAGCTATTTGTCATTGTGGAAAAATACCTGACAGAAACATCTGAAAGGAAGAAAGAAGTACTTCACTTAAAGTTTCAGATGTTCCAGTCCATGGTCACTTGTTTCTTTTGCTTCTGGGCTATGAAGAGACAGAGTATGATGGTGAGGAGCAGATAGTGTAACAAAGTGGCTCACCTGCTGGTCGACCTGAGAAGGAAAGAGGAAAGGAGAAAAAGAGAGGGGGGGGTTTGAAAGAGAGAAAAGATCCATAAAGGAAGGGAGCAAGGACCAGACACAGAGCTTGAGAGGGCACATTCTTATAATCATGCTCACCAGCCAGGCCCTGGCTCCTGTCTCCATCAGCAGATTAATTCTTCATGAAGTTAGAGCCCTCATGATCCAATCACTTCCCACAATCCATTAGCAACAAGGGCCTCAGCATAATGAACTCTTTGGGAAGCAAATGTGATTCCAACCATAAAAGCATACTGTATTGCTCACCCATTTCAAATACAGATTCTGTTATTGTACTTGGTAATCATTAGTACAATTACCAAGTTATGAAACCCTAGATCAAGTTTAGGTAGCATCAATTATTCCAATAAGATTTTTATATCAATTTATTATTAATCCTTATTCATGGACACATATACTATTCAATCTGTTCTACTATGAATTGCTGCTGGGAAGACTCGTATTTGTCTTTGAGGAAGCATGTACTTTCCTTCCTACACTGTTTCCATTTTATCGTGGTGTCCCTTGAAGAAGTAAAGTTTTGTATTTTTGATGAGATTCAATTCATCCTCCTCACTAATAATTTTTGACCATTGCTGCACCAAGTTTGTTTCCTCACACACAGATGTTTTGATCAATACTCAATAGAACACTGTGAATCTCTAATTCGTTTCAATATACCTCTCTTCTCTCAAAACGTGTTTTATAAGTCTAACTCCTCTTTTCTCTCTGAAAGTTCAGTTGTCTCTTTAAGACATGGTAACTTCTGGGTTCCTGCTGGTTCCTGCTTTCAGTATAGAGCTCTGAAAACTCTCCAGTGAGCTGGAACTTCCAGAGAGCTCAATTTATTTCTTTCTGTCTGTCCTTCAGATGTTTCTACTTTGCTACCTACTGTTCATTTTTCTTTAGAAACAGTTTCAAGTATCTTTTTCTATGCTTTACCTTTTCATTATTGTAGGTCTTTATAAATCCAGTCTCAGTAATTTCTTCTTATCCAGAAGTGAAATGATATTAAGTAGATGACATTTAGGTCAAGATCTGAATGGAAGCTGGTATAAAAGCTATAGGAAGCTCAAGTGAAAACTGAGACTAAGCAGGTAAGAAGGAACAGTCCCTGGCTCATGAAGACAGGATCTTCCAGAGGAATGGCCCTTGGTAGGAACCAATTTGATGTGTTTTAGAAACAGCCAAAAGGCTAAGTAATGGAATCAAAATATCAGAGGATAAGATGACGTGGAAGAATTAAGTGGGGTCAGACTGCAGCAAAGTTTGTGAACCAGGTCAACGTAACTGAATCAATGTTACTAGGCTCTTTCTCTCTATCTCGACTTGAGTCTCCTTACCGACAGTTCAACTTTGGCACTCTTGCATGATATTAAGCTTTCTTGATTACCCTCCTCTATGTTATTCCTATCATCTTGTTAAAAAATTTATCCGTTTCTGGCTGGGGATTTAGCTCAGTGGTTCCGGCGCCTGTCTTGCAAGTGCAAGGACTCGGGTTTGATCCCCCGTAACCACATAACAATACTGGGTATGGAGACTCACCCCAGCAGCAACCAGTAACACATACCACAGTGCTGGGCATAGTGGCTCACACCTGTAATCCCAGCACTCAGGAGGCAGAGGCAGGAGGATTGCTGTGATGTGAGTTTGAGGCTGAGCTCAGGGCCAGCCTGAACTACAAAGCGAGACCCTGTCTCAAAAAAAAAAAAAAAAAAAAAAAATTCTCCGTTTCACAAGCTTTTATAAAAATGCCAGAGGCAAGGCTGCACTGCAACCTGAAAACTTCCTGTTCTCACCCAATGTGTGCATAAATGTGTGTACATACACATGCACACTTACATATACATACATGATGGGGAGTGTGTGCTAGATAAACAACAGAATAGTGCAAAGATAATTGAAGAAATCTGTTTATAGTCTCCTCTAGAGACACATTATGATGGAGAAAAAGTCAAAAATGCTTCCTTACCCAGCAGTCTTCACCTGAACCTTACTGCTTCCTCTCTTAGGATTTCTTGTAGCTCCACTAGATTAACTTAGGCATTTGGAAATTTGGAAAGGACTGAAATAATTCAGAACCAGAGGAATTATTATTATTGTTATTCTAATATATTCTCTTCATTGCCTCTCCTGGGGAGAAAACTGTTAGATGGTTGGTATCTGGAGCAGAAAGAAATTTACCTTGACAAGGTATTTCTTTGTAAATTTGTTTTCTTTGGTATGTAGTGATGAGAACTGCTTCTTAATGGTCTCCTGATGTTTGACAAGATCTCCAAGCTGTAATTGTGCCACTGCTGGTTGGAAAATTGTATCCCCATCGATTTTGCTCCTTTAGTTATATTTTACTAATAAAAATGTCAATATACAAAGCACATTTGGTTGCTTTTTCTTTTCTTCCAAACTTGCATGTCATTATAGTTTATTCCTGCTAAAGATTTAAAATCTGCAAAATGTCCCTTCACTCAAGATTAGAGGAGTATCCAGTAATTAAGATTCTGCCAGTTAACAAATTTGTGGGTTTATATCATTTATACTTAAATAAACGTACCTTGAGGACATCCTCATAAGTGAAATAAATAGGTCACAGATGTGTAAATATCGTATCTTTTCTCTGGTATGAGAAAATAAAGATGTAAATGAGTTCTAGAATATATGTTATATATTGTGAAATAGAAAACAAAGCATAATGGAGTGAAGGGGGAAAAATAATGAGATTACAACAAAAAGAAAAGAAACAAAGTTTATGTAAATAGGGGGTGGGGGTGATAGGGTGGGTAGGGCTGTGGGAAAAATGAGAATTAAGTTGTGTCTTATATTGGTACAAATTCTCATTATTGAATGCAATCATGATGTGTATATGTAATGTACCAATAAAATTTCAATTTAAAAATAGCATCTTCATATTTCCCATGTAATTTATTTAAACTGAGTCCAAATATCCATCCATTTATTAATTTTTTAAATCTTTATTGGTACATTAAATATACACATCATGATTGCACTCCTGAATGGGGATTTGTACCAGTATAAGACACAACTTAATTCTCATTTTTTCCCATAGCCCTACCCACCCTACCACTCCCCCATATACATAAAATTTGTTTCCTTACTTTTTTGTTACAATCTCAACATTGTCCCCTTTCACCTTATTTTACACTGAGCATTTTCTATTTCACAATATATAACAATACCCATCCATTTAGACATCATTGGATGCACATGTGCAACAGAAACTCAAAAGTTCTAAAATACAGTCTCCTATTAGTAAAAGTTTCTGGTAATGATAATCTAGTCTAGATCCAATGCTTACTATATATTCCAGCCATCCTTGCCTTTTAGCAGATTAGATATGTGACCATCAGTATTACAAAAACAGCAGGAAGGGGTCTGATTGAGGAAGTATGCTCAGCTTCATGAAGCAGTAATGTAAAGGGCAGGAAAAAGGGAAGGAATGAAAGAAGGCAGGATAAAAGGAAGGGAGGGAGGGAGGGAGGAAAAGTAGAAGGGAGGGAGGAAGCAAAGAAGAAAAGTAATACTAACAGTGATATGTCATTTAAACACTGTGTAATCGGTTGACTTCTAAATAGTAAGAGAAAAGTCATAACTCTTTCTTGCTCTGGCCCACAAAATGGTTTCTTCAGCACCTTGTAGCAAACAGACATATCCAGATCCAATTTTCAGAGGACTTGTCACTTTTTGTCATCGAGAATAACTAAGTTTATAAAGATCCATGTGCCTTCTGGGCTTCTTAACCAAGATAACTCGAGTCACTGACCCTCCCTACTCTTTTCTACCTCCACGAAAACACATTTCTCTCATGCCCCCCAGTCAAGGGTCACTTTTACAAGGCCATCTGTTACAGTCCCTTTGATTTTCCTTTGTTGAACCGAGGCCATGGAACAGGCTGTTTCTCTGGAGGGTGAGTCTGAAGGATTCACTCCCATAGAATGCAGGTTTTCTGTGCACCTGTCACTGGGGCTGCAAGCCCCCCAGCAGCCTCTGTTAATACCTCTGCTTGAGAGTCTTCACCAGTAACTTAGGCATCACATATGCAATCATTCAGTTACCCTTTCGAGACTCACTAAAGTTTAAATCATCAATTAAATTAACAATAGAAATACCCAAAGGTCGACATGGTGGATGGCATGGCAGTTTATTTCAACTGTCTCAGGCATTGGTCAATGTTCATGCATGATGGGAAAACACAACCATTCAACATTTGCTCCCGTGTTTTCACATCTGGAACATTCTGCCTTTTTATTCTTCAGTGAAAACATGAGTACTACACAATTTTACTGTTTGTGAAATAATTTTATCATTCCAGTGAAAGGAACACAGAGAGAAGAGAAAAGATGTCTCTCAGGCCCTGAAATTCACTTTAATTTTCCCAGGACAATTGTGTTAATAAAAGTATTTAGTATCTCACAATGTGGAGAATCTAAAGCAACGGGCTTCCTTGTTCCCTTTTGCTTGGATATCTCTGTGTCAGAGATTTTAGGATTTCTCTTTTCCTTGTCTTAATGATTCCTTCATGAGGAAGTGTCCCCTGTGCTATGATGGTGTGTACCACCCACAATCATACTTTATATGTGGAATTCAACAAGCCCATCGTGTGGACACAGCATGTTTTTCATACTTTTCTGAACTAATTTTCTTTTCACCCCTTAGACAACTATTCAGACAAACTATCTCCAGCCAGACTTAGTCCACTTGGGTGAGCTTTGTTCTCTCAGCTTTTGTCCAGTGTTCTTGTTTTTGTTTAAATGTGAAGAAAAGCTAAGTGAAGTTGGTTAGTTACAGCTGGCTAGATAATGCTCTGATCATACAAAAATAACATGAGCATTTTACCTGTTAAAAGGAAC
This sequence comes from Petromus typicus, assembly GCA_004026965.1. Classification (NCBI taxonomy): domain Eukaryota; kingdom Metazoa; phylum Chordata; class Mammalia; order Rodentia; family Petromuridae; genus Petromus; species Petromus typicus. The sequence continues at coordinate 7,000 of PVIR01032141.1, forward strand.
ATTGAAGATAAACTTGAGAAAGTTGTCTGTAAAAGATGCTCCCCGAGACTGTACTGTTAAGTGAAAAAAGTCAGATACACAAGAGTGAAAACCCATCATTTCTCCTATGTGAGAAACCTGAAGTATAAATTTAAAAAAAAAGACAGATAATAGGAATTAGGGAATCTTTTTGAAATGTGAAGGGAAATAAGAGATGAGGGAGAAAGGAGAGAGAGGAGGAAAAGGGATTGAAGAAAACAATTGAAAAAAACCAAAAAACAGAAACAGAGGTTCTGAAAATGGGAATAGGGTGGAGAATCCAGAAGCAGTAGGGAGGGACACAAATGGTAAGGATAACAAAAAAGTTAAGATGTGTTAAGTATGAGCACCGGCTCCTCAGGACAAATGAGACCATGATGCACAGAAAACACGTACTAACAAGAAAACGGGCTACTGAAGATATGTAATGGGGAGATAGTTCTGAGTTTTCTAACCAGGGTTACCATCTAACCCTGAAGTCCTTATGGAAAAGAAACAGCACAGTTCAAGTTAGGGAAGGGAGAGAGCAATGAAAACACAGCGAGAAGACATGTGATATGACAGAGGGAGAGGGGGAGATGTGAAGATGTCTTGGGGATAAAGGAGGCGGAAGCAGCCAGCATCTTGATAGAGAAGTTCTGATGTCCAGAACTGCAAGAAAATGTGTTGTGGGGTTTTTCTTTTCTTTTTCTTTATTACTTCTGATAATTGGTTAGATTGGTAACAGGACAAAATATCCTCGTAAAAACACTTTCTTTTCTCATCCTGATGAATCCCTCTTGCATTCCACATCCAGAACTTCTTTGTGACTCTAGTCTGAAATGATTGTTCTCTCTCTTTCTTTTAAGGTTATAGGACAGTTAAAACTATGCTACATCACTCCTTTCTCTTAAAATGTGGTTGGGTGTTTTAGCAAGCTCATGTTTTATGCAAACTCTTCATGTTTGCATGGCCCTCAGAGCCTCGTTAGAGACACTCAGAATAAATGAACTATGGTTAACATTATCTGGATGGTTTCTGGCATCACACTGAAGAACTTAGTAAGCCTGATCACCAATTTCTTTTCTTTCCTGGACCATATCCCCACCCTCATGCCACATGAAGAGAACGTGGCCCATGGAGGACTGCCACTGCCACATGGTGGTTTCTCTCCCCACTATTCCAACACTGTAGCTGATGTGCTCAGTGGGACTTACTCGCCTCAAGCCAGCCTTAACTAGTTCCCCCTTTACCCTCACATAACTGCAGTCTGCAGAGCTTTAAAAAGTCCCTGTCTGAGCACTGGCTTCCTGACTCTCATATTGGTTAATGCTTCATTTTCCCAGGAAACTTTTATCATTTTATTTAAAAAATAAGAATATGTGATATATGGAAGCCAAACACATACAACTTCTCTTTAATGAGAACTATGTTAAAGCATGCGAAAATGGATAGCAATCAAATTTCCTGACACTTTGAAAGAGAAAGCAAATTGATCGAGCATATTAATATCCTCACTTTTTTCCTATCCGTGTGGCAGTTGTGCAGAAGGACCACAAAACCAGAACCACTGTTAGTTTAAATAATTCAATTAAGTGAAAATCACCCTATAAATAAATATACCAGAATGTCCAAAGGAACGCTAGAGTGATGATTAATAGAGTGTTTCCATATCAAAATTAACCCAGTTTTTAACATCTGCATCATTATAGAATGGACATTTCCTTGGTTCGTGATGTTCAGTTTTGCATTGCAAACACATATTAAATATACATCCCATTACACAAACTATTATGCATATGCATATCCTTTGTAGTAATATAATTTATATAGGGGAGAACATAAAAATGTACTCTCTCTTTATATTCTGTTGATTTAAAAATTATGTATCTTCTCTACCTTGAATATATTCATTTACTACCATATAAATTTTCTTTGCTGTTATGGGTTTCACAGGCCCTAAACCCCACATAGGATTTTTTGCAAACAAAAATGTAGTAACATTACTGTCGAAGGGGATTTTTTAAATGCTTTTTTTCTTTAAGGAAACATATGTAGTTTGTACTTATGTCTTTGACGGGTCGACACTGTTATCCCCCAGCAACTCTCACATCTCTTTCCTCCCTTTCACCCCGGCCGGCACAATCATCTCTGAGACTCCTCGCCGGCCTTCAAGGGGGACAGTATGTGTTGTGTAGCAGCTGCAAAAGGCTTCACAAATGCCGGTTGACAAGAAGTGACAGCCCTGTATATCTCTCACCGGCATTGACAGCTGACAGATGGATACCACTCACACACAGAAAAAAAGCCCCCAGGATGATTCGCCAGCATTACTCTCTGTTCACGCAGCCACGTTTGATTGAGTGCTGCTCGGAATAATAAACCCTTGTCGATCGCTGCCGAGCGGTTCCCTCGCACACAATGCACGGTTCTTCTTTTCTCTCTTTCTAAAACATGAACAAACACATACACTGAATATCTGTTCTGTGGGTTATGTTATTTTCTGTTTTGAAAAGAAAAAAATAATAAAAGATAGGAGAGGGAAAGAGAAAGGACAAGGGCTCCAAATATGTGCCCAGACTCGTCAAAGAGAGGGAGCAATCAAGGTACAACTGCATAAAACAGTCTGAGCTCCGAGCCTTTGTGTTCCCTTCGTCTCTTCAATCTGTTGGCTGTTATACTGTGATTGTTTTTTGTTTCCCCATACATTGGCCTACCTTTAAAAGCATGACTTTTTTGTTGATTGGAAGATAGTAATACAAAACTAGGAGAGAGGTACATTGATGTCGAGTGAAGGGAACATGGGGTGAAAGAGAGAGGAAGGAATGAAAAATGCCAGTGGGCACTGCCCTGTGTCGAGGTGGTGAGGACAGAGGCAAAGAACAGGGAAAAAAGACAGCTGAGGCATCGAGAGAGACGGGGTGGGCAGGTGCCTCAGGCCTCCCTGCACAGAAGTGGAAGTGGGGAATCCCTCCAGCGATTGCTATGGCTCTCGGTTGCTGAACCTGCTCAGCTGTGTTCATCTGGAAGGGTGCTGGACCATTGCAGCCATCCTCCTCGGAGTGAGCATTTCCTTCCGTCTGCTAGAACTGGGTGGAAAAGGAAGGCTGGATACAAACCTAGAGAGTGACAAGTCTCAAATGAGAAGGAAAAAAAGGAAATGCACAACTAGACAGCATTGGGAGCACTTCTAAAGGAGAAGGATCCCTAGCTTGGTGTGTAGCAGGGAACAGGGCTGGTTTGCATTTAGATCTTCGGGTAAGTTAACAGAAGCATTTTCCCACATTCTAGCCATTGGACTCTGTGTCAATTGTATTATAAGTAACTGAAGGCAATACATGAGACTGAAACCAAAGACTAGGTTCCTGGTGACCTAAACGGAAGCTCCAGGGTCTCTGTTCCACGGCACATTGTCCCTGATGACCTCTGCTGCCTTTCGGTATGGTATTGTTTTGAAACCTGGAAGTTCTGAGAGAAGTTGGTTGGAATAGTGAAGTTTTCCTGATTCTGTGGCTTCTATAGTTTCTATGGAAATCTCCAGGTTGGCTTCTGCAAGGCTCTCTATCTTATCCTGATGCCTAGACATATGGACAAAGAATCTGGCACTTGTATTAATAAGCAAGCAGGATCACATGCACACTCTTGTGGGAGAGGGTGGGAAGAGGGATCAGTACCATGTGCACGTGAGTCCATGATCACCATGTGACATAGACCATTGGGGTAGACTGGGAGGCAAACCATTCTCTAGCTCAAGATGTGTAAGTTTCAAGTGACAGAGGGGATGTTATTCCTGTAACTTAGTTGAGAAAAAAATGTGTTCTGGAACATTCTTCCTCCAAATCAAGTGGAAGCCCTGAAAGCATACGGGAGGGAGATATCTCCTAGGGGGCGGCACAAGTGGAGGGAAAGGTTATCTATCCACTGAGGTGCTTAATTAAAGCTTGCCTGTTCTCAGAAGCAAGCTTGGGAATCATCAATGGTCAGTGGGACTCAATTTACAAAAATGAAGGAATGGACATTTTCACCTGAAAAGTCAGACCACTCTGTCCCATCTGAATTTAGCTGAAATCCTCTGTAGTAATAAGTCTAACTTTGCAACTGAGCACCAGTAACCCTATATACATTTCATAACCCAGGGTTATGTTCCCATTTTTTACATTACAAAGTCGTCCCCCCACAAACTTAAAGGGTAATTTAAATTGCATATGTCTGCTCTCAGCTAAGTGTTCCTTACTATACTGCCTGTTCTAGAATGGCCCCTTGATTAAAGACCTGTAAGTGTTTTTGCAAAATCCCAACTAATGAAATTTTGCAGCACCCACAAGTCACATAGCATTTATTATTGAAAGTCTGCACCGTAATCTTCAAAGGAGCAAATACAATGTTAACTTATTCAAATCACCTAATTTGTCTCTTGCAACTTCATAAAAAGTTCCTGGAAAGGAAATTTCCCAAGTGGATTTCAGTGAGAGGAAGTTTCTAATGGGAGTAAAAAAAGGGGAACAAAAAAAGGGGGTGGGGAGAATCATTTGCACTTTGTGGTCTCTTTTTCTTTTAATTAAATAAAAGCCAAATAGTGTGTAATACTGGATTTTTGCCATATTAATCAGCCAGAGGGGAGAATGATGTAAAGTGATAAAAGCCTAAAAGAGTGAAGATTGGATCTTTTAGAATTCAGAACTGTTTTCCCTGACTTAATGTGCTTTTTTATCTAAAAGTTCTTTTGCATCCATGTATGCAGTCTATTTAAACCCGGGGTTATAAGCTTCAGCATTGGATCCTGCAGTGGATGCTGTGGAACCTCAGCCACAGCCTGGACCACGTGATTAGTGTCGGTGCTTGCCCATTTCTTCTGAACACAGGGCTAACAGAAAGGTCAATATCTGAAGCTATAGATATATTCAAAAGGTCTCTGCATACCATACCATACCATCGTAAAGAGTTGAGTTGCATAGTGGCCTTATGGGGTGGTTGCTACAATTGTCCTCAGTTTTACAAGGGAGAAACTGAGGCACAGAAATGTTACCTGACATCACAGAGGATGTATTGGGACAGGGTTTGCTTCCTAACTGACTGCCTTACAACTCTATCCTGGACTAGCTCCACTAGACAAAACAATTTTTAAGTATTATTTCTTAAGTATTATTGTATTTTATTGAATCTTTTTATACTCCAATAATTATAAGTGTGCTTGAGCATTGGCTGAAAGTGGAAGAATGGGTAAGAATCAGGATCCCAGAAAAAGACAAGGAAATAGGTAGAGGAGGATAAGAAGGGCCAATGGAGGGTGTGCTCTGCAGAAAGATGGAAGAAACTGAGAGAAATCCATAGCTTGCCTTCACATGAAGAGAATTCCCGGGACCAATGGGACAGCTGAAACTGTGGGAACTAAGGCCTTTCCTTAACTCCAGCCAGAGGGAAAAGGCAGGAGTCTCAACAGAGACTCCTGTGTCATCTGCTAGGAGCCCATGCCCTGCTCACCACGCCAACCCATCTTATCGTCATTGTACCATCAGCGCCCATCTCTTTGTTGGTGAGAACCTCTCAATGGGGAGAAGAGCAGGTAACATTGGAGTGCTTCACAGAAACATCAGAGTAATGTGCTGCACAAAATGATACACACATCTTCTGTCTTCTTACAAGGACATCTGTGGGAGTGGCAGGCTAGATCCTTGGGTAGGAAAGGCCTGGGACATACCCTCTAACCCACCTGAATGCTCTCAGCAGCTATTGTCTTTACAGAAGACAAGCCTAATGGGAAAGGGGTGGCTCAGTCCTAGGGGTGAGGATAGTCAAACCATCCTTGTAGAAGCCAGTTTGGCCCAGGAGGAGAGCTAAGCAACAACGAAGAAAACCGTTGCATGCTTTGTGAGAAGCGCTGGAGGCCCCTGGTATACATGATCTTCACTCTGGCTGCCAAGAGACAGCAAAGTAGACATGTATGAGGAGCCATGAAGGGGCAGGAGGGAGGAAGGGAGGGAAGAAGGAAGGAAAGCAGAGCAGGATTAGTTCACATTCATCAGAAACATTCTGATTCTGTTCATCTTTGATCCAAAAACAAAACAAAGAGCCACAAGATTTCAAGGTGACACACATTCCTTTTACAGTGGACTTTACCATTCCAGAAATTAACACTTCTGTGTGCAGCTAATCCGGGACTCTACCAGTTTTCTCCCATATTAGCCTGTCACTTCTCTCCTTTGCATTCCTCATATAAGGTCATGAAACTATCACACCTACAAGGCCCAGAGGTGATTTTATCTCCGCTTCACTTTCCTGTTGCGTCTTACAGGAAGGTCTTAAAGCCAGCCAGTGCATGGAACAAGGCCACCAACTCCCTCTGTGTGCATCCTGACAGACTGGGAGATGAGCTGTAGCTTCTGCCCTGCAGGTGCACAGCACAGCCTCTGCCATCCCCGGAGTCTGAGTACCCAGAGCTCCCGGGCTTCATTCCCGGGTACTGAGCAGTGATCGATGCCGCGGGGAGTCCCACGCTCTGGTGATCGTTCCCACGCCTGGATTTGAGATGCTTTCCTCACTGCCACATTTGAAGTTTGTGGGTTTAATAAACTAAGGGCCAGGGTGTGAATAGGAGTGTTTGGTGAGGGCAGTGCTACGTCTACATACATGAATAAGTGCTTGTAAACTCACTGCCTTGTGATTCTTTGCACTTCGAACCCTGAACGCAGAGTGATCCAGTGAAATAAAGTGGGTGCTTCTGTGTAAACTGGCTTCCATTTCCCTTGACTTCTTATAGACAAAGCTGAGTTTGACAGAGAAAGAAGGATTCGGAAAGGAAAATAGAGGAAGGAACTCCCAAGTCACACATCCAGACATCTTCCTTGTGTGCTACTGCCGACAGCACTTCACCAAAAAATAAGAAATTGCACCCGACAGCTCTGCCGCTCCTTAACTACCTAGCTGATTCTTCAGCCTCTCAGATGGCAGATGAGGTGGCAGGAAAATTTTCCCCAAAAAGGGTGGCAACAATTTTTAGTGACTAATTATATGTTCAGCATCCCTGTGAATGAAACTTAGCATCATTCACACAGAAGAGAGATCGTTTTGTAACTCTCACTTCACATGTTTGCCGTTAGGTGAGTTGAAATGAAATGAGAATATTTGTGGGAAAGTTTTGGGAAATGTAATGCACCACTGAGCAAATGCTACTATACCAGTGTATGATACACCAGTGAATCTTTTTTCGAAAGAGATGCTTTTGAAAGAAACAGATTCTTTTCTACTAGTACCCTATAGGCCAAAAGATTGTTAGTAGATAATCATGGATTAATTGTAAACATAAAGAAAGAGACTTAAAAAATATATATCAAAGCTGTGACTTCAGGGCAAACTCCAGTGCCATGAAAGCTGAAATGTTTTCTTTTATCAGAGATCCTTTTCTGGCACCTGAAATTATTTCTTTCATGTTGGACGGTGAAGAACGAAGTGCGCAGCTCCCTGGAGATGAGCGATTGTTACCATGGTCTCATAACATATTGGCAGCTGATGTGGCGTCCAGGTACAGCTGTCACTCAACAGGCACTACCTGCAGATGTGGGGGCAGCAGAGGTTCCCTCCCCTCCCCCACCCCCACCTGGTACCGGGCACAGAAACAGCCCCTCCTGCCACCCCCAGGGGAGGCCTGTGGAGGCCGCAGGCACCTGAGGCTCTCTCATGTCGACAATGGGAGCTCCTACCTGAAAATCAGCAAAGCAAGCCAGACAGGTGGCGGGCTGAGATGACGCAGCTGTGGCCTGGGATCCCCGCAATGCTAAGCTCCTGACCCACTGATTTCCTGCCAGTCGGAATATTCTCTGTTCTGCTGGGTGCATGGATGGAGGGGTGAACTTGAAGTCTGAGGACTCTTTTCTGGCCTTGGATCTTTCATTACGTTAAAGTTATCACAGAGAGCTGAGAAACTCAAAATGTCTTGCTACTAAGAAAGAAGTAGCACAGAGGGTATAAAAGCAGCTAACGGGGCCGGGGGTAGTCCTTGGAGCTCTGGCTCCCAGAGAGGGTTGCTACAGAAGGAAACAGGTGAGAAGTTGGCCCTAGGCCACTGCCGGCTGGAGGTGAAGACCTATGCTAAGGACGCCAGAGTCTGAGATGGAAATGTGTTTCTCTTAGTATACTTTAAATTACTATCTCTAAAATATTCAAATATTTAAAGATAGAGTCAAAATACCTGTATTTATTAGTTGTGACTCTAAAATGTATTTGTAAACTTTCTTCCTAGAGACTCCTTTCTGTCTCTCTAGGCCAAATCAGAGATAGTGGAAGTTATGTAGTCAATTAAGATTCACAAAGAATAATTTCCATTATATAGTGAACATTAAACACAAAAATGTGGGAATATATGGGTGCGTGATTCATTCAAATAGAAATTTAGTGAAAAAGAGACCCTGAGTAGATTCCAAACAGGAAGACAGGAGAGAATCAAAAAGTAAGGTGAGGAAAGAAGGAAGGACAAGAGATTGGCTGCATCTGGCCCTCGTGCTGTCTTTGCCTCACAGAAGCTTCACATTGCTCTTGGAAAGGCAGGTTTCAGTATGCTTGATTCACAGATGAGAAAAGTAGTCCTTTGACCAGCCACATAATTACTAGGCAACACAGCTTGATTGTGACGCCAAGGCTCTAACACCAATCTTAATCTGTTTGTATCATATGGTTAATATAAATATAATTTATGAGGGGAAGATAAACTTTGAAAATATCAAAGTTGCTTGACAAATAATAACTAATAAATACATTTGTGTGTGCGTGCGTGTGCATGTGTGTGTGTGTGTTTGTGTGTGTGTGTGTGTGTGTGTGTGTGTGTGTGTGTGTGTGTGTATGATACTGGGGATTGAACTCAGACCTTTCATTGTGGGGCAGGTGCGGAAACAACTGAGCTTAATCCCGAGCTAATGAACACTTTTTAAGAATTTTCTTTCCTCATTGTTGTAAAACATGGCTCTCATGAGTCCAGAAGAAAATTTTGCAAAAATGTGGGTCCCCTGCCATCAACTCTGTGTGCTAAATGGTACCCACAGTACCATTTAGAGGCTGCTGATCTGCTTAGGTTGGGTAGACACTGTTACTGTCTTCTCTTTCACTCCAACTCACTCCTGTAGACATTGGGGTTCACAGCCCACAGCTGACTCTAGTGCAATGAATGTCACCTAGTCAGCATCTTCCCCTTATGCATTAACTGCATCTGCAGATGGGTGGGACAGATTAGAACACAGAGCCCCAACACAATCATATGATGACAGGAAGCAACCTTACTCAGACTCTGTCCTGTTGTCTAGCCTCACACTAGCACTTATACATTAGATGCTCTGCTTTCTCCTAATGAACCTATGGTGAATAGGGACTTGGATTTATTCACATGGAGACAGCATTTTCCCTGTGATCTCAAGCTTAACTCATAATTTTCTGCAAGGAAATTTTTAAAAAATAATTTCAAGCATGTTAGTGGGCACCTAGAATTTCAGAACTCTGGAAGGCTGAGTCAGGAGAATCCTAATATCAAACTCGGTGTAGACAATTTTGTAATTTAATGATATTGTTTCTCACAATTAATTTTTTAAAAAGATTAACTCAATGTAAAGGCTGTGGGTTCAGTCCCTAATACCACAGGAGGGAGAAAGAAAGAAAGAAAGAAAGAAAGAAAGAAAGAAAGAAAGGAGGAAGGAAGGAAGGAGGGAGGGAAGGAAGGAAGGAAGGAAGGAGGAAGGGAGTGATGTGGAGGAAGAGAAAAAGAAAAGAAAGTTGAGACCAGTATATCAGTGCCTTTGTGAATCCTGTCCCCTTTTAAACACCACAGTGAGCTTTTGCTCTTTGGTGGATGCCCAGGAGCCTGGGGAGGAGTTTCCATGTGTAAAGGTGGAGCTGTGGTTGCAGGTGCTGCCTAGGTAAGTGCTGAGAAAGTTCAGGGGAAAAGACTTCCAATAATGACAGATGTAAACTGAAGTCAAGATAGAATTCATGGGTTTAGCTATAGGACATGGAAGACTCTAAGAAGCAAATCATCAGGTCTAGTTTCTGGGGTTATCTCAAAAGAGCTCTCTTTTTATAGTAGAAAATAATAGAATGAGTTCAAATCTCTTCATCTTAAATTTGTTAATGCATCACTTTATTGAACCACTTGTCCACTATTATAAGCTGATTTATGCCATCCATAATGTGATTCATCATGTCATCTTGTAAATAAATTTGACACTTCATTAAACAAGGTAATCAAATTTAAGCAGTTCCACTTTCATGTTAACAACTGAGACCTATGAGTTTTTATTGCTCTAGAGATCCACCTCCTCTAATGGATATAGTTTCTAGGAGGAAGCGCCGGTCTGGTTCCAAAAAGCTGAGAGAGATGGGGACTTGTGATTTCAATGAGCAGGCAATAATGACATTAATAACCACTAACCATTTTCTCTAACACAGCATTTTAGTGTCTGGTCTTTTTTTAAGGGGTGGAGGAGTATCCCTTATGTTCATTAGAACTGGAGGGCTGGGGCACCTTAGAACAGCAGTTATTGGGCTAACAGAGCACTTTCCATGGGTGCTTTTCAAGGGGAAATTTTTCACGCTATTTTTATATTTGCCATCTGCCATGACACAGCAAGCTGGCGAACACAAGAACAATGTCAGCCATTCCTATCACAGAGAGTTAGTTACGGATTCATCTGGGAATGCAAGCCTTGGAACATCAGTCAGATCATTGCAACTGTGACCTCCTTAGCTGATTCAAACAATGGCTATGCTGTTCATGTTTGTTGAGTGTACAGCCCTCTCCAGTAGAGTTCCATAGGTAAGTATCTAAAAAATGTATTCCACAGTCATTTGGAATCGCAGAGTCACTCCATTCTGCTCACATTTTATATTGTCAGAATACCAGCATATTGGATTTTTGGTCCATTTACATAGTCAACACTTGTGAATTAGAAAGATGTTTCTAGAAAATGTATATCTGTCCTGTGTATCTCTTCAAACTGCTTGCTTGTAAGTTTTAGTGACACTAGACAATTTTGAAATTTTTGTGAGTCAAAGCATAAGGCAAAAATATTCAGAAACTTTCTGATATGATAATAACAAGAAATAGGGAGTTTGAACATTCATTGTGTTCTTTGCTAACATGATAATAATGTAAAACTTAGGCTGGTACAGAATTTTAAAAAATAATTTTCATAGAATCATTTCTAAAGTAGATTCTGTACATGCCTGCCTTCTTCTAGAGTCCAGAACATGGGTCCACTGTGATGATGTATATCATAGAATATAGTGATACTGAGAGATTGTGGAGGTGTATAGCCACCTGCCCCATACACAAAATAACACTAGACAGCCAGTGGTTCCTTTGAGAGACTTCTTTATTGCTTCTTTCTAAGGTCAAGACACTTGCCCACATTCTCTCTGCCCTTTGCATTTCCTATTCCAAATACTCTGTGGTCTGTAAACAAGATAATCAATACTTCAGAGGGCAGAGTCTATAATTTTATCCCTCCTTGTGTCTCCCACAATTAGCCTGATGTCTGGAACATAGAAGAAGAGTTAAAATGGGTTCTGACTGGACTGAACACTAAACAAGGAGTTTAATTAGAAGCCGGGTGTTCACATCAGCCCACCTGATGAGCAGCCTGGCCCCACCTGCCAGGATGCTAGTATAGAATGATAATACTGGCTTTGGTGGCCTGGCCCTTTCTGTTGGTGTTCCAGCACCATTTCTGTAATATGAGTTGTGCAGCCTGTTCCCTTCCGTCAGGATGTTCAGATGAAAGTTGTAATGTTGGCAAAGGACACTTAGTCTCTTCTCCCGTAATTTGAAGGTGGAAGAAGCAAACACATGCCAGCAGGACAGGACAGAAACATAACTACTTTGCAAGGAAAACAGAACATGGGACAAGAAGAAGAGAAAAGGCAACCAAAAGGAAG
>PVIR01032142.1:0-18900 GCA_004026965.1 Petromus typicus
ATCATGATTGCACTCCATAATGGGGATTTGTACCAGTATAAGACACAACTTAATTCTCATTTTTTCCCATAGCCCCACCCACCCTACCACCCCCCCATATATATAAAATTTGTTTCCTTACTTTTTTGTTACAATCTCAACATTATCCCCTTTCACCTTATTTTACATTGAGCATTTTCTATTTCACAATATATAACATGCAATGCTAGGTCTCATTTACATCTTCATTTTCTCATACCAGAGAAAAGATGCGATATACCTTATAACAACCATTGGCAGGAAGAAAGAATTATTTTTGTGATCATTGTTAGTGTTGTTTCCGTCACATTTTTGATGTAAATCAATTTTAGATGATAAAAAACATGGAATTTGTTATTTTAATTGGGTCACATCATATTTCAGTGCATAGATATATTGTGTAATATGAAATCATGTTATACATATATATCAACACATATTTAGATATTGTTTAATAAATATGTTTTACTTTTATAAATTTTTCATGAACACAGTCTTTTAAAAAGAAAAAAACAAGTTAAATTTGACAGTGTAACTTAAGAATGATTCATGAATTAGACATCATACCACTAGGAGGGATGTAGATTCTATTTTCCATGAGAGTAAAGAGTATTTAAAGACAGAAGAGGTAAATAGAAACAGATTGATTGGTTGCAGCTCAATACTAAACTTATATGGAGAGATATAATTACCGGGAAGCCTGTGATTGGCTGAGAGTCAGCTTCTTTGATTGACTGAATCTTGGCCATTTGTTACATTTCCTAAGCTGGTCGTTTGTTTCTATATAAAATTAGATGATGCTTTATTTTACATAGATTCAAAGGATGATAGTATTCTTGGACCAAGTTTAATATTGCTCATAACAAACTTTGTTCTTAAAATTTTGTTTTTAGTTAGCTAACTTCGTTTGTGAGATTTACCATTGACATTTTTGAATAGCGTTTTTCTGTTCTCTCTAATGATAAGTTCTATTTCTTACCAACACCCTGTTTGAGAGAAAGAGCACAAGAGATGCCTTGGCACCCAGAACCTGAAACAGCTCATATTTGTTTGTACACTTATGATTACACTATCAGATTAATTTTTTTCCTTTCAGAATTCTAAATAACACAGACAATGACCTGAAGGTGTTGGTAGGCAGCCAGAAAGGAGCTCAGGGGAGTAAATGAGCAGAGTGGCCACGAGAAAAAGTGCTTCAAAGAGCTCACAGATCAGAGTTTCTAATCTGAGGTTCTATGGCTTTCAAAGTACAGAATACTAACCCCATTTTCAAATTCTACCTATTTAGCATTACTCCTTTTAATTCCACACAGTCAAGGTAGAGCCACAGGCACCATGATACACTATGACGTCCCTGCCTAACCAATCAGGCGGCGTTTACTTGCATTTTCCTTATCAATTTAAAGGACACCGGTATTCTACAGTCTGAGGCAAGGAAATATAACTGACGTTAACGGAATTTGCGAGAATTCTCCATGTGGGACTGTGGATGTATACAAGTAAAAATCAGAGTCAGTTATGTAATAAATTCATCTCATTTATGTTGCATATTGTTTTAGTGACTTTTCTGTCATTGTTGAGACAAAATATCTAACATCCAAAATTAAAAGAAGAAAATTTTATTGAGTTTAGTTTGTAGAGGTTTCAGTCTATACTTGGTTGGCTCCAAGCTGGTGGAGCCAAGGGACAGCAGTTCACAGAGGTGAAAGGCAACAAAAGAAACAAAGGACTTAAAAGTACCTATTTTGGGCACCAGGGATTTAGCTCAGTGGTTCCAGTGCTTGCCTTACAAATGCAAGGACTCAGGTTCGATGCCTGGTAACAAAAAAAAAAAAAAAAAAAAAAAAAAAAAAAAAAAAAAAAAAAAATGATGGGAGTGGAGACTCACGCCCACTAGCGATCAGAACCACATACCACAGTGCCGGGTGGTGTTGTGGCTCACACTTGTAATCCCAGTACTTGAGAGGCAGAGGCAGGAGGATTGCTGTGAGTTCCAGGAAGAGCTCAGGACCAGCCTGAACTATGAAAGAAACACACTGTCCTCAAAAAAACAAAGAAAAAAAGTGTCTGTTTTTCTGTCCCCTTTCTCCTATTCAGAATACTTATGTCAGTAGCACTCACATCTTCAATCCTAGGGCCCTTGGGCTTCACATCACCATGAATCAATCACATACTCTAGATTCAGCCACATCTAAAAAATCGTGAGTTTTTGGAGGGATTTCTAGATACAAGCCATAACACATGTAAAAAAGTATTCAGAAAAATAGGTAAAAGTAATTCCCCATGTCCTCCCTAAATATTTTAGAAAGAACAGTAAAATGTGACATCAAAGTTATCCAATTGTTTTTTTAGAAACTAAACACAAAATATTGATTTTTTTTTCACTTTGTGTAAAATGCCTTGTCCATGCATGGTGGTGTGTACCTATAATCTCCACACTCTAAAGGCTATGGCAGGAGCATTACATGAGTTCTATGCCAACCTTGATGCATAATAAGTTTAAGACCAGCCTGAACTACAGAGTTCAGAGTTTTTGTGGTGTGATCCTGTCTTAAAAAATAAATAAATAAAAATAATAAAATGTCTCACAGAGAAGACAAGCAACATTTGACATTAACTATCTAACTATGCATATTTGAACAATTAAAAATTCTTTATCAGAAAATAAGAGGATAAAAAACAAAAAGATATAAATCAGTAGGGCTGATTAGTGGGGCATGCTGAGAGGCGATAACATCAGTCCATTAATTTGAATGTGTCAAATGTGTGTTGAAGGCATAAACATTAGCTCTGTTGCCACAGTTAGCCACCTGCCAAATTTTTGTCTTGTTCTGGCATCATAGTTTAGAAGCATCGCCAGATGGTCAAGCAAATACGGTACAGCATTACTCACAGTGTGTTTCCAGGTGATTTTTCAGCCAATGTCTACTTCCTAGTTGCCCAAGTGTTATAATGTTCAGGTGTTCTGAGTTCGCTCTCTGAGAATTCATCGATTTCCCCAGTTGTTTTTTAACCTACTAAAGTGTAATAATAGCTGCGAAGCACAATTAACATGAAATTTCCCACTTCAGTACATCTTCACATGCTGCTCGCTTTGCTTGAAACATCTTGGTTTCTCTTTTTCCAAGAAGATTTCTTATTTTTATCTTAAGTTATTTTCAAATTTCATTCAAAATGAGAAAAATTCTCCAATCATGTTAACATGATTTCACTTATGAATGACATCAGTAATTCCACATCCTCATAGCTATGTTTACTTTTATTTCACTGACTCTAATTGCTAGTTGTTTGAATAACTGCTTCACTTAATGTAAACTTCTTCAAGAAAAGATATGACACAGATAGTCCTAAGCTACATTAATTATTTTTCATTGCTGAGACAAAATGCCTGACATATACAGCTGAAAGGAGAAATGTTTTATTTTGGCTCATGATTTTGGAGATTTTAGTCCAAGACCAGCTAGCTACAAACCAAAAATGTCAAAAAGACCATAGCTGAGGAAAGCTGCTCTCCCCATCACAACCAGAAAACAGAAAGTAGAAGAAGAGCTCGAAAGGCATTGAGATCAAGAACACACCATCTAGTTTATATTCCCTGGCATCAACTTCTTCCAAAGAGGCTTCCTGACCTAACATGCACCATAATCTGAGCACTGGACATGCGAGCCATTGAAAAACATGTTGATCCAATCCAAGGTACCTGTGTACCTTCATTTAATAAATATTACATAATTTAATGAAATTTTAAAAATGTGTTTTATTTGTGTTATATATATATTTATTTAAATGTGTGGTATTAGATTTCTAAGAATTGTGAGGAGGCAGAAATGACACTTTGTAATTACATTAAGCACTACACTTTATTAAACCATGAATTTTTCAACAACCCAACTAAACTCTTCATTTTTCTGATTTTAAATGAGGCCTATGTAAATTGTTAAGCACATACTGTTAAGAAACTACAGATCACATAAAAACATGAAGATCTGATTCAACTATATGAATGAATGAGATCAATTTAGAAGCTATCATGCGAGGAAATTTTTTGCCTCAAAAATATAATAAATTACTCTCTATAATCTCTATTATAATATAAATTTAGATTTTATAGTTAAAACGGGTTAATTTAAAATTGCAATTATAAAAAAGTTAACCTTTCTTCTATTATTTTCCAGATTCACTATTTAGATTAGCAACTGATAAATTTTTACAAAAAAATCTGTCTCTGTCTCTCTGTCCCTGTGTCTATGTCTCTTTCTTTCTGTCTCATTCAGAAACTCAATTCTTCCCACAACTCAGCTGGATGAGAACTGAATTATATTTTTAGATTTTTCTGATAAGGTCAACTTTGAACCTAACATTTGAATATGATTTGATTCTGCAACTCATTTGAGACCAGAATCATGAAAAGGAAAGATTCAAATGCATGAACCAAGATAGTATATGTCACAAAGTTAATATTGAAATATATATATATATATATATAGTATGTAATATATAAAAATATAAACTAGATTTTTTTTTTTTTTAGAAATAGTCTTTCACTTTGTAATTCAGTCTTGCCTTCAACTCAGCCTTGAACCCACAGCAATCCTTCTTCCTCTGTTTCCCTAGTGGTGGGATTACAGGTGTGAGCCACCACACCCAAGCATTAAGGTATGTGGTACTGATTGCTGATGCGAATGAGTCTCCACTTCCATCATAGTTAATGTGGTTACCAAGGATCAAGAATCAAAACCTGGCCCTTGTACTTGAAAGACAGGCACCAGAACCACTGAGCTAAATCCCTGGCCCCTAAACTTGATTTTTTTTTTTTTTTGAGACAGGGTCTTGCTTTGTGGTTCAGGCTGGCCCTGAGCTCAGTCTCAAACTCACATCATAGCAATCCTCCTGCCTCTGCCTTCCAAGTGCTGGGATTACAGGCATGAGCCACCACGCCTGGCACTATGGTATGTGGTACTGGTTGCTTCTGGGGTGAGTCTCCACACCCAGTATTGTATGTGGTTAACCACGGATCGAACCTGGGTCCTTATGCTTGCAAGACAGGCACCAGAACCACTGAGCTAAATCCCCGGCTCTTGATTCTTTATATATATATTTTATATATGTGTATGTTGATTTTATTATATATTAATATACATTTGATATAATTTATGTATGTATTTTGTAAGGAAATAATATATCAAATAATATATCAAAATTTAATATTTGTAGATGCATGAAGTTAGGAAATGTGGTTTCTGTTTCTATGTGTTGATTTGTATTTATATGTGTTGATTTATATTTACATGTTTTCATGTATACTAAGGAGCTCTATAATCATATATATAAAATATTGCCAACGTTCTCCAAGACTCATTTACAAAAAATATATCATATTGAGGAACGAAATACTTGATTCAATACTTATAAAATAAATATACATATAATTACAGTAAATAAACTAATGAAAACATATCTATTTAATAAAATTATTGATATACATGTACAGGAGAGAAAAAATAAGAGTCTATATATTTAACTTCCCATTTTAGAAATGTAACGAAAGAATTTCAAGGCAAAAAACTTCAGTCATACTGAAATAACTGAATGTTAATATGCCCTCTTTCAAAAAAAGTTTATTTTATATTAGTTTGGTATTTTAAAATTATTTATATGTGCATATTATGTTATCTTTTTATTTCATTATTTATGTTAATTGTGAAATAATATTTTGTACCATGCAAGTTTATGATTTGGCTTCAGACAAATCTAGGTTCAAATTAAATCTTCATTTGAATTGTGTGTAATTTCCAAATTTAACTGATTTCTTAGATATACTATTTTATTACTTGTAAAATTACTGCATTTATTCACATTTCATAGAAGTACTATGATTATTAAATGAAATAACATGAATGATAATTTAATAAACAATTACTTTCAATTACAGTACTTTTTGCTGGGCATCAGCCTGATAACTGATTTAGATACATCATTGCACTTACTTATTCCAATTAATTTATAATGAGTTTATTTTAAACCACATGTTATTTCTGAAAAGGAAGATATTTTGAAATTGATGAGATGTAAAATTGGAGACCTAGTAATTGGCAGTGCTATAATATAAAACACAGAAACTCTACTGTATTGATCATTGTATGCCAGTGTTACACAGTGATTCTCTTGAATAAGATGATAGGACATGTTTAACATGCATGCACTTGCACACACACACACACACACACACACACACTCACATACTGTCTTAGCACATTGAATCACTTCTTGAAAATAAATATTCTCACTAATACAATATTTGCAGTATGGTTTATATAGTAAAACATTACATTCTCGTTTTCTTTCATTACCCCTGCCATGATTTTTGTAACTTTGAATTTTATATTGAAAAATATTATTTTTTTCTTTTATTTAAAAATTCAAGCTATTACCCACTCATCACTTTATAATTTAATGAAATTATTTTTATCTTGCAAGAAATTTTCTCTTCACCCTATAATTTAATTTACACAGAAAAGGAAATGAAGCATCTTTATATAGTCTCTAGGATAAAGAGTTACATGTACAGACAGAAACACAGAAATAGTTATAGATATATAGTTGTATTGATCTAATTTTGAGTGGTTCTATTGCTCTAAAGTTTTGAAAAATCCAATTTTAGTCTTCATTTTTTGACCAAATGTCTAATAGTAGTAGTTACAATAGTATGTCATAAGGAATAGTTTTATGCAAGTATCACCCAATATCTTGCTTTCAAATAAATTCATATAATTTCATATATTTATTTCAAGTGGATATATTTACTTACAAATATCACTATGATGCTGATTTTACAGAAAACATCAGAAAAAACTTCAAGCCAATTATTTAAAATCATTACATATTTTACATCGCTCATGTTATAAAATAAATGATTCTTATGAACTTCTCAAATACTGTAATAAAATTCTGCATTTGGATGGTAGCATTGAATTTTCCTAGAGTCTTATGGGACAGGTCACAGGAACAGAACCTAAAATCTCAAGAGAAATTTATAACCTGTATACTGTGATATCAAAACATTGTAAAGTTTAATAGGAAGAGAAAGGAGAAAAGGGAATAATTGACATTGCAGATACTATGTTTTAATTTGCATTTTAGGATTGCTGAGAATTATAAAACATTTTTCAAATTTAAAATACAGAATCGTAATTGGAGCTGTTTAAAAGTAGTAACTCCAGTAAAACTATAATTATATATCAATGCTTTAAGCAAGATTTAGTCATCTTCATATTTTGTAGCAATAGTTTGATATTTTTTATTTTTTTCAATTAGAAAATACAATTTATGATCAATTTGTTAAGATGATCAAAAACAGAGTATTTGGAATGTGGGCTCTCTGTTACGGCAGATGGCCATCTTGAAGTGGAGTATCTGTTCCTGTAATCCTAATGATTTGTTTGGGAGATAGTTCACTGGCTCTCTTCTTAAAATGACTGGAGATGGCACATTATCTAATGCAAAATTGATTTAAATGAAAATAAATTTCTTGAAATTTCACTTGAATTGTTCTTCTTGTAGGATATTTAGAAAATTTGCAGGATCTTATATTTTTTGGCATCCTCAAAAACATGATAAAAGTTACATGGGTGAAAAAATTTACTTTTCTGTATAAATTTGCTGGGAAAACAATCTAAAGACTGTTTGCATATAAAACAGTGAAGACAATAAAGAATAATTAAAGTCCATTTAGTGATAGAATTAGTTTTAATGAATTTTAGTATGTTAACTACTTAAGAAACATGGAGATATAATGATTATTTTATTTATTTCTTAGAAGTTGAATAAATGAAAGAACATTCATCCAAGCTTTTCAGGGTGAAAGGTTCAGCTCAACACTCAAAGTGAAGAATCAGATCAAGAACGTCAAAGATGCTTTTGAGAAGATGGCCCATTTGAAAATAAGGTAAAACATTATCTTCTTAAGACAACACTTACTACTGAGTAGAAAATGATTGACTGCTGACGTGTAATCCACTCATTACTAAGAGATCCACTGATGAGAGAGGTTACCTAGTGAAGCATCTTTTAAACATATTAAGAATGTACAGGTACAAATTCTGTAAAATGAATGTGATCACTGATGTATATGTAAATTGGATAAATACAATTTTTAAAATAACATGTTAAGAGATTGACTACCTAAATACTTCATTAAATATTTTTGACTGCTTACTGTTGTATATGCTTTAAATAGACAAAGGTGGTGTGGAGAAAGTTGGTATTGGAGAAAGAACTAAAATCTATAAATGTACAGGTCATGACTCCAAGAAAAATAGCATGTAATCCAGACATGATAGACTATAGAAAATAGATATATAAACAGCTTCCTTACTTACATTTTACAGTCATTGACTCCTAAACCTCTAGCACAGTCTGTCCTAAAGGACCTGGAAATCTTCTGGAAAATGGTCAAAGAAATATCTTCCTCATTCACTTCCATGTGTATCTGAAGTTATTGATAAACAGATTATTTATTTTTTAATTTTGTTTTTTATTAGTATACATTTTCTATCCTAATAATTATATTAATGTGTGCAATACATATAAATGACACATTTAATTATTTTAAGTTCCTTTCTCCTCCTGTAATTCACCTGTCTCCATCTCTGACTTGTGTGATTCTGTTTGACCATCCAATCATACATATATCTTCGCTTACACTCTTAGAGGGAAGACTAGTTTTATCTGCTTTAAATTATAATAAAGAGGGGAAAATAAAAATATAATAAGAACCAACATCTTCTGTGTTAATTTTGATAAGAGACAATTCAATTTGCATAATTTTTATATGATCTCTTGTAAATTATCTGCTTAATTTTAGACCCTTAGAATAAGATTATAATAATCTACTCCTGGTTAGTTTTTGTGATTTTTCTCAGTATAAAACTTTTAGCATATACATGTTAATCTTGACTTGCAAGCAGAGAATGTGGCGAGGAGAAATTCATAAAAAACGTCTAATGATTTAAATTGATATAAAACCTACTGAATGGTCAGGAATGTTTATGTAGAGTCTAAAAGTCTAGTTTTATAGTATGTGATAATAAATAAAAATGATAGATTTTACCGTGTCATAGTAATATTTCATTATGGTGTCATGTAGAATTTTAGACATATTCAAGCATTTGAATAATATAATTTTTGTGTTTTATGAAATAATTATCCTTACCCTTTCACTTTCAAAATGTCTCTTTTTTGGATAATGAATTATAGGTCACTCCAGATATAATTATAATTATTTTAAGAGAAATAAATTTGCATCTTAAAGGACCAGGAATCTCTAATAGAAAAATATATGGACATTTGAAGAACTACCAAATGCATTTGTGTATTTGAAAAGTTTTAATACACAATTATTTTGTTTGCTATTTGAATTTTTTCTATGCTCAAGTCAAAATAATAATGCAGTCCGTAAAGCATGCTTAAATAATATAAAAGAAGCAAAGACACTTCAGGCATCTATCAGATAAAAATGCAATAAACCAAAATCAGTGGTAGAGACACAACAGAAACTATGCCTGCATGTGAAAATTGAGTAATATCAACTTGAATGATTAATTAGTCATAGATGAAATTAAAGGCAACATAGACCATTTCTACAACCTCATGATAATGCCAGTACAACACACCAGAACCTGTGGAGCACACTGAAAGCAGTCCTAAGGGAGAAGATTTTAATGGTTAAATTCACAACAGGAAAACAGAGTAAACTCACATAAATGATCCAATTATGCAGTTCAAATAATTAGAAAAACAACAATTTCAACCAAGGCTAAAACAAGAGAGTGAGTTATAAAGGTCAGAAAAAAATTATTTAAATTGAAGCTAAGTAAATAACACAAAAGCATCAGTAAACCAAAAAAGTTGATTCTTTGAAAGATTTAATGAAATAGAAAAAACTTCACACAGAACTACCAAAATAAGGAAAGAAAAGAGCCAAGTCCATGCAATTAAAAATGAAAAAATTCTTTTGTCAAGAATGAGGTGCCTCAGTGTATCTGGAGTAGTTTCTGGATCTTCTAATCTACCCCATTGATCCTCAGGCCTGTTACTTTACCAGTATCATGCAGTTTTTATCACAGTGGCTTTATAGTATAGTTTCAGGTTTGAGATTGTAATACCCCCCACCATGTCCCTGTTGCTTAGAATTGCTTTTGCTATTCTAAGTCTTTTGTGATTCCAGATGAAAGTTGGAATTTTTCCCTAGATCTGCAAAATATGCTGTTGAGATTTAAATCAAGACTGCATTGAATTTGTATAGTAGTTTTGGGAGTATAACCATTTTGACAATGTTGGTTCTTTCTACCCGGGAGCAAGGTATGTCTTTACATTTTTTTGATATCTTATTCTATCTCATTTTTCAGAATGCTGTAGTTTTCAGAGTAGAGGTCTTTCACCTCCTTTGTTTGATTGATTCCCAGATATATATTTTTTTTAGTTCTATTGTGAAAAGGACTGACTTCTTAATTTCTATCTCAGTGAGTCTACTATTTGTGTATACAAAGGCTACTGATTTTTGAACCTTGTATCCAGCTACAAAACTTCAAGGTACATTAATTTGAGTATGAATGACTCAATCTTATCGTTTTTAATGGCAGAGTGATACTAGATTCTATAAAAGAACCACATCTTTTTATCCAGTCTCCAGTTGATGGACATTTGGGTTGTTTCCAAGACTTAGCAATCACAAATTGAGCTGCTATAAACATGGGTGCACATATGTCGCTCTGAAATGAATCTTAATTCCTTTATGTATATACCTACCAGAGCAATGGCTGGGTCAAATGGACCTTCCAATCTTAGGTTTTTGAGAAATCTCCATACTGATTTCCACAGAGATTTTTATGGGTCTACATTCCCACCAGCAGTGGAGAAAAGTTCACAATTCTCTGCAAATTCACCAACATTTGTTGCTGGCTAATTCTGACATGGCAGCCATTCTTTGTAGAGTTAGATGAAATCTCAGTGTTCTTTTCATCTGCATTCCTCCAATGAATAATGCTCTTGAGCATATCTTCATATACTTCTCAGTTGCTCTTACTTCTTCCTCTGAAATGTATCTATTCATTTCAGATGCCCATTTTTGAATCGAGTCTTTAAATTTGGGTGGGTTAATTTTTTTTGAGCTCTCTATATATTCTAGATAGTAGCCCTTTGTCCAGGGAACATCTGGTAAAGGTTTCTTTCCCACATTGTTGGTTGCCTTTTTGCTCTCTTGGTGGTTTCTTTTGCTTTGCAGAAGTTTTATAAAAGAATGAGGTTCTATTTGTTTATTTCTTCTGCCAATTCTTGTGCTATAGATGTTTTGTTCAAGAAGTCTTTCCCTAAGCCAATGTCTTGAAGAGTTTTGTATAATCTGTTTTGCAGCAGGTTCAGAGTATCTGTTTTAATAGTTAGATCTCTTATCCACTTTGATTTTACCTTGGTACATGGTGAAAGAGCTAGATCTAGCTTTAGTCTTTGGCAGGTTAAGGCCTAGTTTTCCAGAATTTATTAAAGAGGCTATCTTTTCTCCATTGAGGATTTTTGGCTCCTTTGCCAAAGATAAGGTGGCTCAGTGTATCTGGAGTCACTCATTCTCAAATGGATGTACTTTGAGGATTTCCTCATAAGCAAAATAACAGGTCACAGGTGTATAAATATCATCTTTTCCCTGGTATGAGAAAATGAAGTTTAAATTAGTTGTAGTGTGTATAGTTGATATTGTGAAGTAGGAAATATTTAAAAGTAATGAGAGTGTAAGGGTAAATAATGAGGGGAAAACAAATGTGGTAATAATAAAGAAAAAAGGAAACAAAGATTGTGTATATAGGGGGTCGGAGGTTGCAAGGTGTGGGGGAAAGGGAAAAAAATGAGAATCAAGCCAGGTCATATTCTGGTACAACTCTCACTGTTGAATGCAATTATGATGTGTATTCGTAATGTACCAATAAAAATTTCAAAAAAGAAATGATAAGGTTGATTTTACAAAGTATTCTGGAAAATCTCAGACATTATATGAAACTTATTTGAGAAATTTTATATTAATATAATAAATTCCTTGATATTTATGAAATACCAAAGCTAAATCAGGAAGATATAAGTATCTAGAATAAACCAATATTAGTCTGTGAAACTTAAGAAGTAAACTAACAAATAAAAATACAAACAACCAATTTAAATAAAGTCAAGTCCCAGTCGATTCACTGCTGATTACACAAGAACTATAGAAAAGATCTTGTGCCGATATTTCTCAAACACCATAAATGCAATTAAAATGAAAGTAATACTTTCTCCTCAAAGTAAGCATTACCATAACTAGAACCAGGATAAGGACACAACCAAGAAAGTCTTTAATGAAAATCTTCAATATGATACTGGCAAAGAAAATGCCAACATCAAAAAGATCCTACATTATGACCAAGAGGATTCATTCTGGGATGCAAGGATGGTTTAACCATATGTGACTCAAAAAAGGTAGCACACCACATAAACAGAAACAAAACAAAAAATTCTTGGTCATCTGAATAGATGCAGAAAAGTATCTGAGAAAATTAAAACTTTACTCATGTTAAAAATGATAAAGAAAATAGGAAGAGCTCATTATTTTAATCTGATAGAAGATACTTATGGGAAATTAATATCCAACATCATTCAAAACAAAAAGACTGAGAAGCTCTCCCTTTCAAGTGAAGAAGATAAATATATCTATTTAACACAGTTCTCATAACATAAGCCAGAACAATAACATACACAAAAATATTTTTAAAATATGGTAGCATTTGAGATGGCATTGAATCCACATAGTAGTTGTGGGAGCATAGCCATTTTGATGATATTGGTTCTTCCCACCCAGGGAGAAAGGTTGTCTTTCATTTTTCTGATATCCTCCTCAATAACCTTTTTAAGAGTGCCGTAGTATTCTTTCAAAAGAGAGTTGTTTTCAAATCTTTGATTAGATTGATTCCTCAATATTTCATTTTCTTGGATGCTATTGTGAAAAGAATTGACTTCTCAATTTCTCAATGAATGTGTTGTTTGAACATAAAAAGGCTATTGATTTTTGAATGTTGACCTTGTATCCAGCTATGCTACTAAATTTACCGATTATGTCTAACAGTCCTTTGGTTGAGTTTTTAGGATTTTCTATATAGAATATCATGTCATCAGCAAGTAATGACAGTTTAACTTCATCTTTTCCTATTGTTCCTTTATTTTTTCCCAACAGTATATTTGAAAGATCTAGAGAAAGTAATTCAAAAATTTATCTGGAACCACAAGAGACCTAGAATACCAAAAGAAATTCTAGGCAAAAAGGACATGGCAGGGGAATATCACAATCCTGGTTGGAAAATATATTACAAAGCTACTGTGATAAAAAGAAATAGCATGGTTACTGTCTAATTAACACATCTGAGGATCAGTGGAATAGACTAGAAGATCCAGACACAATCTTCCTCATCTTCAACAAATGATCCAAAACATTCTCAATGGAGGAAAGATAGCTGCTTTAACAAATGGTGCTGGAAAAATTGGGTTTCAACTTGCCAAAGAATAAAGTTAGATCTATGTCTTTCACCATGTACTAAACTAAAATAAAAGTGAATTAGAGACCCAAATAGTAAAACAGAAACACCAACTCTACTGCAAAACAAGTTAGTTAGAACTCTTGAAGACATTGGCTTAAGGAAAGACCTTGTGAACAAAACATCAGCAGCATGGAAACTCACAGAAGGAATCAACATTTGGATCTCATCTTATAAAAAAAAAAAAAAAAAAAAAAAAAAAAAACACCAAAAATGTTTGAATGGCAAGAGAAACCACCAGCTCATCACAAAGACAACAGACAGCACTGAGGGAAAAAAGAAAAAAAAATATATATATACACACACATACATATATATATATATGCTGTCTCTCAGACAAAAGGTTAATATGTAGAATATATAAAAAAACTGTCTTCCCAAATTTAAAGACCCAATTGAAAAATGGGCATCTGAAATGCACAGAGACTTCTCAGAGGAAGAAGTAAAAGCAGCTAAGAAACATATAAAGAAATGTTTAACATTTAAACATTTATGTATATAAAGAACATACCAACATACCATATGGTCATACCATATAATGACCAAACATATAAAGAAATGTTTGGTCATTTAAGAGATAAGATGAAAAAGAACACTGAAATTCCATCTTACTCCACAAGAATGGCTGTTGTCTTGAAATTAATCAATAACAAGTGCAAGCAAAGCTGTGGGAAAAATGAACCCTTCTCCATTTTTTTGGTGGAATGTAGATTGGTGCAACCATCATGCAGATCCGTGTGGATATTCCTCAGGAACCTAGAATTTGAGGTCCCAGTTGACTTTGCTATTCCCCTATTAGGTATATACATGAAATAATTAAAAGAATCATTTGAACTGGCCATTGCTCTGCTACGTATGTACCTACAAAAATTTAAAAATGTCATATCACAGCGACGTATGTGCACCCATGTTTATAGCAGCTCAGTTTGTGATTGCTAAATCTTGGAAACAACCCAAATGTCCATCTACTGGAGACTGGATAAAGAAGATGTGGTTCTTTTATAGAATGGAGTATTATTCTGCCATTAAAAATGATGAGATAGTGTCATTCATATTCAAATGGATGTACCTTGAGAACATTCGGATATGTGAAATAAATAGGTTTTAGATGTGTAAATATAGTATCTTTTCTCTGGCATGAGAAAAAGATGGAAATGAGTGCTAATATGAATAGTTGATATTGTGAAATAGAAAATATTTAAAAGGAAAGAGGGTGTAGGGGTAAATAACGAAGGGAAAAAGAATGGGATATTAATTTTAAAAAATAATACATCTTATGTATATATGAGATGTGGAGTGCAGTGTTGGTGTGGTAAAGGAAAAATGAGAATCAAGTCATGTCATACTCTGGTACAAATTCTCAATACTGAATGCAATGATGATGTGTATTCATAATGTACCAATAAACATTTGAATTTTTAAAAAAGAGAACAATTTTATAGTGACATATGTGCACCATGTTTATAGAATTCAGTTTGTGACAATCAAATCTTGAACACAACTCAAATGCCCATCAGCTGGAGACAGGATAAAGAAAATGTGTTTGTTTGTTTGTTTTTTATAAAATGTATTGTTACTCTGCCACAAAGAATGATAAATTTGAGTCATTTAAATTCAGATGTATGTAGCTTGAGGACATACTCATGAGTAAAATAAAGAGGACACAGATGTGTAGACACTATTTTTTTCTCTGGTGTGAGAACTAAATGTGTAAAAGTGTTCTACAACATACGTTAAGTATTGTGAAATAGTAAGAAAATTTTCAAAGGGAAAAGGCTTAAGGGTAAGTAAAGAATGGAAAAAAAATTGATGATAGAAAAGGAAACAAAGTTTATATAGAAAGAGGTAATGAATTTTGGGGACAATGGAATGGGCAGAAATTAAAGTTGTCACATCATGCACTGGTACAAATTCCCCATTTTGATTGTGATGATAATACGCAGATAAAATGTTCCAAAAATCAACTTTAAAAGAGAAAAGGAAGGTAGAGAAGAAGAAATAGAGAAGGAATAAGTAAAATTATCAATATTTGCCAATGACTTTATCCTCTATGTACAGTACCACACAACTCTACCAAAACACTTCTAAAATTAATTTCAAATTTGGTAGCAATACAGGATAAAAAATTAATACTCAGAAACCAATAACATTCCTGTATAATACTAAAGAGAATCAATGAGTGAGAAATTAGAAAGATAATACCTTTCATGATATGATCAAAGGAAAGAAAACACTTAAGAATTAACTAAGGAAGTCAATGATCTCTACAGTATAAATCACCTATACTCTGAAAAAAGTAAATGAAAGACAGTATTAGAAAATTTTAATATACCCCTTCTTCCTGCTTAGCCAGGATCAATACAGTTGGAATGGTCACATTTTCAAAATTATACAAATGCATGCAGTCCTAGTAAAACACAAGCAGCATTTCCTATAGAACTAAAGAACACAAAGTTAAAATAGCAAAAGCAATACCCAGGAAAGCAAAAATGATCTGGGCAACAAGAACAAGGCAATAGGCATCACACTCCTGGCCTTACAGTTGTGTTAATCTACAGTGATAAAAACAGCATGTAATGGCCAAGGAGCAGATTGCGGATCAGTGGAACAGAGCAGAGGATGAGGAAACAATTCCAGGTTCATGCTGCTATCTTATTGTCTTTGGCAAAGGGGATAAATTCATTCACCAGAAGCAAGATGGCCTCTTGAACAAAAGCAGCTGGAAAAAATGAGAATCCACATATTTAAGATTAAACCTAGAGGCATGTCTCTCATCATGCACCAAATCAAAATCAAAAAGCATCAAGATCTAAATATGAGAACAGAACCGTTTAATCTGCTCAAAGGCAAAACATAAAACTACTGAAGCCAAATTTTCTGAACAGGACTTCAGTTCCACAGGAAATAATAGTAAGAATCAACAAATGGGATCATATAAAAGAAAAAGTAGAATTCTACCTATATGGGGGGGTGTAGGGTGGGTAGGGCTATGGGAAAAAATGAGAATTAAGTTGTGTCTTATACTGGTACAAATCCCCATTATGGAGTGCAATCATGATGTGTATATGTAATGCATCAATAAAGATTAAAAAATTAAAAAAAGAAAAAGTAGAATTCAGTATAGCAGAATAAATTATTGAAAGTATGAAGAGACAACTGATGCAAAGGAATTTTTTTCCAGGTTCTTCTCAGACAAAAGACTAGAATATATAATGTACTTATAAAAAATACACTCCCAAATGTAAAAGTTCAATACAAAATGAGCATCAGATATAAATAGACACAAGTGAAGAATTGCCAATAGACAATAAATACAGGTAAAATGTTCAACACACTGGCCATTGGAGAAATGCAAATTAAAACAACAAAAGATTTCATTTTATTCCAGAAAAAAAATGGCTGTTATGGAGAAATCCACAAATAACAATTGCTGATGAGGCTACAGAGATGAAGAAACACTTCATTATCAGAATCAGTTTAGAGATTCCTCAAAGCTAAAAATAGAAAGGTCATTTGACATAAATATTATCCTTTTATATATCTTCTAGAAAGAAGTAAAGATATCATGTTATATTGGTACATGCATACCCATGGTTATAGCAGCAAAATTCATAATAAATCCTGAAAATAGTCTACAGAACCATTAACAGATGAATTGATTAAGAAAATATGGTATTTATATGCAAAGGAGTATTACTCTGCCAAAAATAATGATAAAGGAATTGAATTATTTGTAGAAAAATAGAGGCTTCTTGAGACCACGATATTAAGTAAACACATAAGCTTATATATTACATGTTTTCTCTTAGATAAATAATTAGATAAATAATTAAAGTACAATGTAAAATAGATACAATAGGAGAAAAAGAGAGCAAGAAAAAGAATTTATTGTAATCCAGCACTGACAATGTTTATCTTATTTTAGAATAAATGTTTTTGTATATTATGTATCTTAAGCCTTTACTCTGGTTGTAATCTATATGTATAATAAGTTACTTTATAAGGACAAATAAAATAAATTTATTAATCTAATGCTGATAAGCAAAGAGGGATGCAGTGGAAGAGAAGAGGGTAAAAGGAACTGAGATATATGATTTACATGTAGCAATTCTTCACAATGAATATAATCATTATGTACTGAAAACAGATACTAATAATAAATTTTAAGAAACAATCAAAAATAAAATTTTAAACTTTTAGAAAAAAATTAAAAAGCTTATACTTATTAGTAGTAAGGAAAATTCCATCAGTGTATTAGGGTTCATGCAGAAATTCTCCCCTTTTCAAAGGAAATTTTATAAAAAGAATAAGACACTTTTACATACATACACTGTGAACTGATTTAGAACAGGTATTTTCCAGGACAATGAAATTTCCAACCATTCCTGGAAGATTGTGATGAGTTTTACATTAATCTTTGGAAAAGCTCTGCCCCCATCCTTCTCTCCTCATAGTTACATGTTTGCTGTAAATGCCACATATAGACAGATGATGAAATGAATACTGTACATGACATTAGACATTGTTTTTTAAAACTCCATTTTAAAACAACAATTCTGTATCCTCTGTGTATTCACATAATTTCTTTTGATATTTTACTTTGTCAGAGTTTGTTGTTTGATACTCCACCTCTTACCCTTGCATTCTTCCCTAAGGTAACACTCAGAAAACAACTATTTGACTCCTCAGAGCCACCTGCCAGGCTGTTTTTCTGAGACCTTGTTTCCCAGCAGGCCCAAAGTAGTTATGTCATTTGAAACTGTGCTTCAGTGAATCCATGAAATATTGTTCATGCCCTCTCCACTTCCAAATAATAGCTCTAACAAAGAGTCTTCTTTGCTTTTGGTAGTTTGCCAAGAATGAATGTTGTTAAGATTCTTTTTGAGAAACTCCTAAAAATTCAAAACCATTACTTTGTCATGTACATTTTATTCTAATTTGTCACTAGAGACATATCTTTAGACTTCTATGCATGCTAATCAGGCTTATTTCACTGGAAAGTATTATAAATAGATCGTTGTAAAAGAGCGAATTCAAAGAAACTAACACTTGAAAGATTAAATTTAAAAAATAAATCAATATTATTAATATTCTTCCTTTGAAATAAATATTTCTCAGTCTTCCCAAAGCTATGACAGATAGTTGTTGACCCATTTATCTGTTTATTTTTCATGTTTTCTTGATGTCTCCACACAAAAGCACTAGATAGAAACTGGTGGAAAGGGATCCACATTTAAGTCTCTCAGACTTTGGATATCAAGTTTCCAAGTTAGGA